>JAGDQP010036173.1:6154-19183 GCA_022664845.1 Lepisma saccharinum | reverse complement strand
TATCTTTAACATCTTTTTTCTTACGGGGCCCCCAAATCGTCGATTTTGCCATAAACTCTTGTTCCTGTATAACATGCTTCTGGCAGTGCTAACGTTTTCTGACGTGAAGAACTTGGCTCATGCACTGCCGTGCATGTTGATTATAAACCTGTCGCTCTGTTAGTCTGCATATCGCTTCTTAATGCCTTGTGGATGGTTCGACATGGAGACCGAGATGGATCGAGTGGTCGTAGCTCAGTTACTATAGCGTTGGCTTAGCAATCGAAAGGTATCTATCCTGACTGAATTATTACCGGACAATTTTCTTCACGACATGAATAAACTAATGTTTATAATAATCTGCAGAGATTGAATAAACATACACACTCACATAATGACAGAAAGTGTGTGTAGGAGTAGGAATGAGGAAGAGAGAAAGAGAAAAAAAGGAACTGACGAAGTAATGGAAAGAAAGAGAAATATTAATGAAAACTTTGAAACTAGATTGATTTATTATTATCCTAAAGAACATAGCCAAACACACGGTTTACTATCTGATTTTAGCTAGTGATACTTCTTCTCTCTCAAATCCAAGGATAATTCTGATTGAGTTCTGTAAATATCTGAAACTATCATTTTAGTCGAAAAAACACGGCGCTGACTGGGGATCGAACCTGGGTCGTCAAAATGAAAGGTCAAGACGGAACCACTGCAGCACACATTTCACTTCTAAAAATCTAGGCAACACGTGTTACAGTTGTTCTGTGTTAAAGAAGTACAAGAAAACTGGACGCTTCAGGTCAATGACTTCTTTGTATTTGCACTGTTAACACACAGATACTTTATTTTGCATCTTCGATCCAATATTCGTTAATCTTCGTCTTCTTCTTTTTCTACAAGGACGTTCCTACCAAAGGAAATTCGGCTCGCTGCTTCCACGTTCATTAGTATTGGACGTTTACGAACAGAAGTGTCTATTCGATTGTTCACTTTTGCCTTGTAAAAAGATATTTGGCGAGGACAATGTACGAACCTTAGTTACCCACTTCCAATACTCAGAAGTCCAACGCCTTTCCACTGGACCGGCATCTTTAGCTGAAGCTGAACCTCCAGAAATACCATTACTACTTTCAGTGGCCTGTTTCTCAAAGCTTTTGGACTAGTATTACTAGTCTCTACATTATTAATATCAATTCACTTCACAAGATACTGTTTCTCAAACTTACAGTTGTTAAATACTAGCTACAAGCCCACGGACTAGTATCACAAGTGAATGTTACTAGTATTACTAGTGATTCTGTTTCTCGAAATAACAGTGTTGTTGTCTACACTTGTAACCCGCAAGTAAATGTCTACAAGTATCTGTAGACTTGTAGCGTATGTAGATGGATCGTTACAAGCCAAGATTTAATTTTTACTGGAAAAGTATAATTGATAAGAGATTTTGGAAACGGAATTACGTGCATACATTTTTCAAATGGATTCTAATTAAAAAAATATTAATATATTGTGGTTCAACATCACTCTAAAAATGCAATGTCTTTCCACTATAAATATTCATCCGATAACTGTGATGCTGTAGTCAAGCCAAAAGCAACTAATTAATTATTATTATTATTATTATTATTATTATTAGTAGTAGTAGTAGTAGTAGTTCTATTATACAATTACATTTTTTCTGAGTTCAATATTGTGTACCATTTTAAAGTAATTTTGATACTATAAAGTTTTCTTGGGATGTCAGATCTAAAATCTGAAATCAAATCGTTAATAATTTCTAGTACATTAAATTTCTGGAATATAATAATTGTTTTCAGTTAACTTGAATCTGAAATTATTTGTAATAAGTTACTAAACCTTATATCCAAAGTATGCGTCTGAAATATTTACTGTGGCAAGTCTTGATTAGCGTAAAAATGCACGTAGGTATTTTTTTCTAAATATACAGCTCGTTATCATATTTCAGGTAAACTTGTATCAAAAGATAACTTTTCATTTGAATTTTAAAATTATTCCAACTTTACTCAATTTTGCAACATAATAATGTTTTTCTTGTGTTGCCTCATTTTTAATATAATACTCTTTTTCTTGTGTTGCTTCTAAACAGAATAAGAAGAAGACAATTTTGTTATATCTGTTTTCAGAAGTAAAGCAGAAAGTTGTTTTTTGTTTTGTTTAACTTTGGTTGGCTTACAATTTATATATGTAATTCTTGCCAACCAATTTCGAAAATTTAATACGTAAAAGTGTTCCAATATTGTTGATCGTATCTACACCAAACTTGACATGTAAGTAGACTACTAGAACAAATAGAATCTGCACTGCAGTTAAGCATTGGCAAACAATTTTAAGAACGATACCAGCTGTGAGTGATGCCAACATATTTTATTGATCATGCACCAATGGGCGGATATATAAGCCGTTTGTTAGTACTTTCCTCACTTAGGTTCTCTAGGGTTGTCTTCGGTTTCAGGATACAAATATCGAGTGTTACCTTAAGTAAGACCTTTGCTGATACCTTCCTACTTCGTACCCAGAAATAGTGCTAGCCGAGGGTTATCTTCAGCAATGTGACGAACTTAGATCCTAACATCCTGAAGGGTTCATAGAATGTAAAGTATATAAATTAGTTATTTGACACTTAGCAGTACATTAAATAACACCAATATATTTAAAAAGAATAGATAGTAGCACGTGTTTTCACGATCATGGAAGGAAAACTACGAATCAGAATTAATCTAAAATCATTGTCCGTAAATATTATAAAATATGTTTACCGAGGCAATTTGTCAATGTTGAGAGCTGGCGGATTGACACACGTGAAAGTAACATACATGGAAATATATTGACGTGAAAGTGAGCGGCCGTACCTAAGTTGGTAGAGCATTGACTCAACAATCAGAAGATCCTGGGAATGATCCCAGTAGCCGCCAACAGTGACTGAGGTTTCTCCAGGGTTTCCTTCGGTCACCTCTGATATCTCCCAAAATGAATTTCGTTGCCTCCCCAGATGAAACTGGTAACTCTAACCTACCTGTACCTAACCAGAAATATACACGCGTCTTACGTGTGTCAAGAGACAAAAAATATTAATCTAGTTATTAGTGTTAACAGGCACAACATTTGCATTTAAATATGAATGCAGTTATTAGTGTTTACAGGTTCGCAAAGCACACGGGTCACAAAACGCACGCCACCGTGAGAACCAAATAGTTAATATCTGCGTTTTTGTAACATTATTTAATTAACCGGTCGTTAAACTCGGAACGATTGCATCGGGAATTCTGCCAGAATTTTCAGTTTAGGGGTATATAGCCGACGTAGGGGGGCGTAAGTAGAGTTTTGCAGGGTTTATATCGATTTCTAAACGTAAAAATCTTTAAGTTGGTGTGTGTGTGCTCTTCGATTTATAGGAGGACACCCCATTAACGAATGTCTGGAATAATCCCTGGATTCCAGGCAGAAAAATAACGCCCGACTCAATGTATATCTAATACTAAGAAGTGGTTTTATTAACGCGATGTAGAATCTGCCTTTCTACTTATCCTCTTGTTCATTCAGTTGAGCATTGCTTAGTATCAAGGCAAGGGGAATGCTTTTTTTCTTATGTCTTATAGATAGTCCATATCTTCGTTCTAGATTAGAGCATATGCTTGAAATGTCAAAACAAATTCATTCTCCTTAGGAAAGGAGTACTATCTATGTCCGTGTCAGCCTTCAACATATAAACCCCAAATATGAAAGGTAGGACAGTTTGTAGAAAATACATAATTCTTTGGCATCATCGTACAATGTAATTTACGACGACACTGGATTTTTTAAGTTTCATCTCACTATTTAAACTTGGAATATGAATTAGAATTTATTTAAAACGTTTAGGAAACTTCAGTTCAGGTCGAATATTTCCACTTAGGGACACAAGTCCGTATTTCTATTTAGCGACACACACTTAGGAGCTCATGTAAGCTATAGGTCCCATTAACTATATTTTCCCATTCAGTAGTTAAATTTCGCATAAACTACTATGTAAATTTTCGTAGAGCTTGAATTCAATTTTAATGTATCAAAGTAAAAATCATGTAAGATGAAAAAGTTTTATTTATAACTATCACATTCAAGCTACTACTGAATTTAGTGAAAGTAAAAAAATATCTCATTTCTTCGACGGGGCTCGAGCCACCGACTCTAAAAATCAAAATAATTAAAATTAACGTGTTTTAACCAAGTGCGCCACAAAGCCAAACTACTTCAACACGTATTAGTAGCATTACAAAATGCATGCGTTCCACCTATTTGAATCATTTTTGTATTAGTGTAATAGTTAAAAAGATGGTTTTGGTGGAATTTATTGAAATGTGTTGTGAAGGAAAATATATTCACTTTTTCGTCAAGTAATTATGAATATTTAACTTTTTTCCTTGTTTTCTGTCCTCAAAAGTTCCGAGTACGTCATTAGCACAACGCAAAACTAGAGCTTCCCCTTGTTTAAGCATGCGACTAGTAGTTTACTAACTTTAGGTGCTACTAGCGCACAAAATTCGTTTCTGAATTCGACTTCAGCTTGACTTCAACTTCACTGAATACGGCTGTTAGCCACTCGTTAGTACAGTCATGGACCTCATAATAGATAGATTTATCACCTCATAATAGATAGACTCATAGTACAATATGACGTCTAGGGCAGAGCTACCTAGCGGATGGATTCAAAAGCACGTGCTCTGAACAAAAATCCATTAGTTTTAACGCATCCAAAAATGGGGATGCGTGATAAGTCTATCTATTATGAGGTCTATTGTACAGCGTTAGTCGCTTCAAAAATGTATCTAAATACGTCTGGAGATGTTTAAAAGAACAAAGATTTGTCTACTGTATCGTTTGCAAAAGAATATTTGGATTCACGTGCAGTAAATCTGGACCTTATCATTACCTTCGACATACACAAGAGACTCTTGTTGTAAAATGAGGCTTGATGACACAGACGCAGCTACAACACAACTAGATACTTTACTCTTGTTTATTTTCTATGTGTATTGAGCCTTCCTGTTTGTTGGAATATGGCAAGTGTTTAGGGCTATCGTTTATGAATAAAGACAACGGGTGAAGGGGGGGGACGAGGGTCCAGGGTGCCTAAATCTAAGTAGTGAACTAGTGGCGTAGGACATACGTTATACAGTTTTTCGAAGGAGGATTGGCGTGCGTAAATTTGCACTGCCAGGGGCGAGTTTGGTTCGTATAATATTTATGTAATGTATTACTTCGAAAGAAAACTATGCAAAGCATCACGCCATGCTTTACCTCGACTTAATTGTTTGTTTGATATTAACATTCTAAATGAGCTGGAAAGCTTCTAAGGATAGAACCTACAGTTTTTGGTAAAGTGGGCTCCGAACTACTCCTACCAAGAAGTATTCAAATTTGCGAATCTATGATACGGTATGCCAGAAATCATAGAATATTCGAATACTCGTTGCTCTAGTTGTGACGTACTTTCATTGGCACTTGCATAATTGGTGTTCAGATTCATGAGGACTGGCTTAATTTCCATATCCTCACCCTTAGATCCTCGACATCATTAGTACTCAATTTTGTCCTCGCTTTAATCCAACCTTAAATTTAAGTGCGAAATTCAGCCTCGACCTCAAGATTGTACTTCATCCTCGACCTCACTCAATCACAACCGAACAACCTCGACCTCACTTAACCTCAACCTCAATCTACCGAACCGCCGTAGAGCGTCGGCGTAGCATTCGGGATGGGGTGGGTTCAATCACAGCGACCGACCATCCTGACAAGTTTTTCCAGGGGTTTTCCTATACGAATAAATCATTGACCTGAAGAGTCCAATTCTCTTGTACTTCTTTAACATAGAACAACTGCAACATGTGTTGAATAGATTTTTAGAAGTGAAATGTGTGGTGCAGTGGTTCCGTCTTGACCTTTCATTTTGACGACCCGCGTTCGATCCGCAGTCAGCGCCGTGTTTTTTCGACTAAAATGATAGCTTTAAATATTTACAGAACTCAATCAGCAATTCTCCTTGGGTTTGAGAGAGAAGCATCACTAGCTAGAATCGGAAAGTAAACTGTGTGTTTGCGTTTGTTCTTTAGGAAAATTATAAATCAATCTAGTTTCAATGTTTTCATTGATCTTTCTCTATCCTTCTCTTTCTTTGCATGACTTCGTCAGTTCCTTTTTTTCTCTTTCTCTCTTACTCATTCGTACTCCTACACACACACACACTCTGTTATTACGTGAGCGTGTATGTTTATTCTATCTCTGCAGATTATTATAAACATTAGTTTATTCGTGTCGTGAGGAAAATAGCCTGGTAACACCTCAGTAAAGATAAATGGAACTTTTCGATTGCTAAGCCAACGCTATAGTAACTGAGCTACGACCACTCGATCCATCTCGGTCTCCATGTCGATCCACCCACATTGCATTAAAAAGCAAAGTGCCGATGAACAATGCAACAGGATTATATATTATACTCATTGTGTTTACATCTTATTTATACCTTTTAGGCACCCATGGATCACTGCGAGATAAGTTTTTGGGAGATTCGGTAGGGAGACGACCAGGTCCTAAATTGAAGGTACCATCCCGGTGCATGCCTAGTGTGGCTGAGGAAAACACTGGGAAAACCTAAATCAGGACAATCGTCCGCTGGTACTGAACCGAAGACCTCCCGAATACGAAACCATCGCTTAACAAAGTAAGTTATGGTGGTCGTTTGGAAGAAAACATACTCATATCTACGTTTATCACAAGCACGTACACACACAAATATTTTTCTGGAAAGAGAAAGGTCTTAATTTATCTCAGATATTCTTTATATGATGCTCAAAGATTCATTCTTTTATCTGTATCTGCTGAATATATATACATACATATATACATACATATATATATATATATATATATATATATATATAAGATAGATAGATAGAGAAAGAAAGAGAGAGAGAGAGAGAGAGAGAGAGAATATTTTTTCTATAAATTATAACTTTGCAAATAACATATGTTGTGTATTTTGCAACGAACATGTTCTTTGTAAATTATAAACGTAAATAACAACATATTATCAAAAATTATAAAACATAAATATCGTTCCCTATTTTTAAGAACTGATAGAAACATGTTTTCTCTTGTCTTTAGTGCATGACGTTAGTGTTCTGTGGAATACTCGATTCATTAAGAAAGAAATAATTACCTAGTAACCATAGGTTTCAACGTTCATTTTCGTTTCTCCATGTTCGGTAAGGATCTTTTCTACTGAACAATTTAAATTACACTTTTCAGCAAATTTGAACCAGTGGTTCACCTAATGTAAAAATAATATTAAGTTCTCTCTTTTGGTTTTTGAAATGGTACTCTCTTAAGCTTTTTCATTATTTGCTACACACTACAAGAAATCATGGGGTTCAAAGGTTTGGCATTGAAGGTCAAGGGTGACTCAGATGTCTACTATGGGGCACTACAAATTTTGACAAGTTTACTGCAACAAGATCAGCTCTGCCAAGGGCCAAACCAATTCTACACTCACGTCCACAAAGGCAGCAAAGTCACGTGCCTCCTGGTTTCACGAACGAGAGAGGGTGAAAGCCAGCTTCTGGCGCCTTAAAACCAGAAACGGTAGGCTAACGGATCCGAGGTCCTCCAACGCAGCGGGGTTCGGACAGCGGGCTAACAACCCACTTCTGTAAAGCAACCAATGTTATGAAATCCCAAGAAGAGCCTCGGATTGGTAGGATTGGTGGTGATCGGACACGGCAACGACTTAAGGACATAGCGATAGGAACATGGAATGTAAGAACGCTAAACAAAACGGGCGCACTTCAAAACTTACAGCAAGAGCTATCAAAATATCAAATAAAAGTAGCAGCAATACAGGAAACAAAATGGCATGAGTGGAAAGGATGCAGGAATACATGAACAAGTAGTAGCCTTTATAATAGACAAGGAACTTAAGGGTTCCATTATGGGATTTACAGCACACAACGAACGAACAGCAGTACTAAGATTGAAAACAAAATTCTTCAACCTCTCAATTATAATAATCCATGCGTCTACAGAAGGCAAAGATGAAACAGTCAAGGAAGCGTTTTACACAGAATTAGAAGAGATATACGATACGCTGCCCACAAATGGCATAAAGATGATAATAGGAAATGAAAAATGCGAAAATAGGAAAGGAAGAATGGTTTTCAGACGTAATAGGAAAACATAGTCTGCACAACGTTAGCAATAATAATGGACTAAGGGTAATAGATTTTGCACTGAGTAAAAACATGAAGATTAGCTCCACAAGTTTACCACATGAAGACATCCACAAGGAAACTTGGAAATTACCAGACGGGAGCACGAACAACCAAATAGATCATGTTATGATTGAAAAGAGGGGAGCATAAAATATAATGGATGTTAGAACTTATAGAGGAGCTAACAGTGATTGAGACCACTACTTGGTTAAAGTTACTTACAGATGCAGATTGACAGCTCGTAAAGAGGAGGGAAAACAAAGGCCTAAAAAGTTTGATGTACAACACCTAAGCCAAACAGAAGTGGTATTAGAATTTCAAAAGGAAATAACGAAGAAACTCCAGGAGAAGGGAAAGGAAATAGAAGAAGGGAATGTAGAGTGTAAATGGACTTGATCAAAAACATCATGCTAGAAACATCTATAAGCAAGCTAGGATATACACCTAAAACAGACAGGATAGAATGGTTTGATAATGAATGTAGATAACTACTTCAAAAGAAAAACGGAGCCTCTCGAGAGTACATTAATAGAAGCACAAGACAGAAAAGAGCAAAACACGTGGATCTGCGAAGAATAACAGACAAAACATGTAGAAGGAAGAAACGGCTGGTGTTAAACGATAAATATAAAAGAATGGAAGAAGAATTCAGTAAGGGCAATGTGCACAAAGCATACAAAGAAGTAAAAGAAATAACGCATGGATTTAAACCAAGAACTGACATATGGTAGGATAAAGATGGCAATTTACTAGGAAGCAAGACAGACATAAAGAGCAGATGGCAGGACGACTGTAGTGAACTACTTAACACGGAATCATATGAAGAGGGATATCGAGAAGATAATCTTGAGGCAGGAAGAACAGCAGAAGATGAAGATGTGCCAACACAAGAGTGGCTACTGTAAAAGAGTCCATAAAGAAACTGAGAGAGCGCAAAACGTCAGGCATTGATGGAGTCACATCAGGAATGATCAAAAGTGGAGGCAGTGAACTGATCAAGAGCCTACACAAACTAATTATAGAAATATGGAAGAAAGAATAGATGCCGAAATATTGGAGACTCAGCCTAATCTGTCCTATATACAAGAAAGGAGACAAACAGAACTGCAATAATTTCAGAGGAATCTCCCTATTAACAACAGCATACAAAGTATTTACAAACGTATTAAGTAGAAGACTTAAGGAACAGGTCGAAAGAATAGTAGGAGAATATCAAGCAGGATTTAGAAAGAAGAGATGAACAATAGACCAAATCTATACCCTCAAAGACATTCTGGAAAATGTTTTGAATATAACATAGATGTCTATCAGATATTTGTCGACTTCAGGCAAGCTTATGATAGTATAAACAGACCGTCTCTGCTTAGGGCCATGCAGGAACTAGGAATACCAAGGAAAATGATCAAACTTGTAAGAATGACACTACTGGAAACTACAGCACAGGTCAAGATACAGAATGAACTCACGGACCCGTTCCCAGTAAAACAGGGTCTAAAACAGGGCGATGGACTAAAAATATCTATAGATACCAGATCAACTATCATGTACAAATCTACACAAATACTAGGCTATGCAGATGATCTAAATATTCTAGGACAAACAATCAACTCGGTAACGGAACTGTACAAAGAATTAGACAGAGCAGCGAGCACGGTGAGGTTAAAGTTAAATAGAGATAAAACCAAGACAATGGTCCAGACGCGGCAAGGAAATAAGTACGGAAGCCACATGTTAAAGAAAAACCTGGAAATAGAAAATTATAATCTGGAAAACGTGGAGGAATTCACATATTTAGGCACGTTAATAACAAACACAAACGACGAGTCCAAGGAAATTCAAAGAAGAATAAATCAGACCAACAAAGCATACTATAGTCTGCTCCCAGTGATGAAGAATAAGGATGTACACAGGAACACTAAAATAAAATTATAAAAATCATGATAAAACCAGTACTAATGTATGGGTGCGAAGTATGGTCTATCACCCAGAAAGATGAACAGAGACTTAAGACATTTGAAAGAAAGATTCTAAGAAAAATATACGGATCAGTTATGGACAACGGACAGTGGAGAATTAGACACAACGCAGAGCTGTACAACTTATACCAGAAACCAAATGTCGTAACAGATATAAAACTAAGGAGACTGCAGTGGGCTGGACACGTAATCAGGATGAGCGAGGAGAGAATACCAAAGAAGTTATTAACAGGTCGATTATACTAAGATAGACCAAAAGATTGGAGGACGGAGTGAAGGAAGACTCAGTGAACATGGTAGGGGTGCGTAACTGGAGAAAAGGGGCAAAGAACAGGGAAAATTGGAGGCATCTAATTAGGAAGGCCAAGGACCGACTTGGGCTGTAGCGCCATGGGAAAAGAAGAAGAACAAGAAATCATAAATATTTTTTCAGAACCCAGAACATGTGATAACGTTTTCTGTTAAAGAAAAGAAAATTCCAACCCTTCCTCATTCACGCACACACTCTCAGAATCACACACCGTCCACTCTACGTTAGTTGGGTGGCTTATCTTGAACACTTAGAGAAAAATCGTGTAAAACAAAGTCATGTAAACATTATATTGGCCATGATAGTACAGTTCTAAATGGTGACAATGTTCCATGGCCCAGCCGGGATTCTTCACCGAAGCATCGTGACCCGCACATTTCCCACCCGATGGGATCACCTTACGCTGCATCTGTTATTCACAGAATCATCGCCATTTCACTGAGAAATAAACCACTGTCTCTTTTGGAAGCAATATTCTGACTGTTGATTGAATTATTGTTACTCGTACTCCTGGCAGTTATGTAATCCCGCACGTTTTTTAAAAAATCGCTCCTCATACGAAATCTACTAGAGATATCGACATGCGGTAAACGAATTGTTGTTACCTGTCTAGAAGTCGTCTCATTTATGCAGTTTTTGACCCTACTTTACTTGAAAGAATTCTTGGGAATCCCCTTTTTCCTTTGGGCAATCCCTTGTGCCCTGCTTTTAGGATATTCAAATATGCATTTTTGGATAGCCCGGGTGTGACTTAATCTAATATTTTCTGAACCGCCTATACTCTCTGATTTTTCGTATATGACATAATCAGCTCTGAAGTTCATTTTCCCACGCTTTCGGCATCCTATAGCTCCGAAAGTACTGAATATTCGACCCCCGTTTTTTCAACTTTTCCTTAGTTCGATCTTCGGTACTCACCAATAATTTTTTGGTACGCATTAAGAGTACACACCATATATATATATATATATAAAGTTATATATGTATATGTATAAGTGTGTGTGCGTGTGCATGTGCACCAGTGTGAATGTTTAGGAGTGTATTTCATGCAAGGTAACACGAGAATGCTTGTTATGAACAAGAAAATTATTTATGTGTGTCCCCGGACAGAAGAAATGGTATTTGCGAGTAAGAAAGGTTGCAAAATTAAAATTGAAATTTTTATTTACGGTCTTTCAGCATCTAAGGCTCGGGTTGGGATAGGGGAGAGGAAAGGATTCGGGATTGTGTCGGTCAGGACCTAGGTTAAAGGTGCCATTTGCCTGGTATGAATGAGGAAAAACCTGGAAAAACCTCAGTCAGGATGGTCGGCTGCTGGGATCGAACCCACGACCTCCCAAATGCTACGCCAACGCTCTACCACTGAGGTACGGCTACTCGGTTAGAAAGGTTGTGAAGAGCTTCTCTAAGTGAATGCAGGATGGTAATCTCTAATCTGTATCATGATTATTAACTAGCTGCTCTATTTCTTTAATGATTACTACTTAAATTTAAATTGGTTGAATTATAAAACATAAATTAATTTTGTTATGAAGATGTTCGTGCTATTGGTTCTTCCTGGTCCGGTCCTTACGATGCGTGGCTACTGTAATTTTGCTCTCATATCGTGGTTCGAACCCCCTTTATGCATGTTTTTAACTTTTTCCCAGCTACGTCGGAATATTTTCTCTAGAATTTCAAATGTGCTAATTCAAAATAACGAATGTTATTATCACATAAGAAAGCAAATTCCAATGTTCTACTATTGAATACGAGAATGGACGTAGTGCAGAAGAACATAAACTACTATTTGAACTTTTCGTGTAACTTATTAGAGAAATGGTTATATATTTATATTATTCTTCCCGACGTTTATGTATAAAAAAAAGTGCGTCATTCTGGAGGCAAATGAGAAAACATAACGAAGTTAATCACCAAATAATCACTGCGACTTTTGAGTAATTTGAAAATTCTATACGTGGTTACTGAACGTTTTGTGGGTCCACTCGACGAATTGAATTCAGATGAGATTTTGCAGTTCTGCGTTTATACTAGGGGAGCTAGGGTTCAGAACTAAATGAAACTTGTGTTTTCAGAAGCTTCGAACTTCCCTGATTCACATTTGAAATGTTAACACAAGAAAAAAAAGTGTTCCGAAGGGTAAAAATCCAATATGGCCGCCAGCTGCAACATATGTATTAGGTAGATTTCGAAGAAAAATTTACCTATTGAGATCGCTACGATCTCTCTCTCTCTCTCTCTCTCTCTCTCTCTATATATATATATATATATATATATATATATGAGCTCCTGTGTAGAATAGTCAATAGCGCGCTCAACTTCAGTGATAGCGGTCCCGGGTTCAATTACCGGTAGGGGCTCAAGAATTTCGGTGTTGACCCAGCATGGTGAGAACAATTGGGGAGCTGCTGTGAATAAAAGACAGTGGCAATCACAGTGAGAGTTTCGGCTCTCCTCTTCCAACCCGTCTGGTCAGCGTGGGAGTAGTAGACCAACTCCTCCC
>JAGDQP010036172.1:0-19183 GCA_022664845.1 Lepisma saccharinum | reverse complement strand
ACATGAGACATATACGGAGATAGTGTTGCCATCTTTTGTTGGAGATCGTTTCATTACGTTATCCTTAAGATGATCCATTGGAAGAGGGGATGAATTCAGCTACTTAGCTAAGCATACCGATGACTACCATATTTCCATCAAATAAACCGATCATCATAAACAACAGAGCGCAGAGAAAGTAAAACTAGCACCACTTCGTCCTTCACCTGAAGGATGGAGCAGGAATATCTCTGATACTTAAACAGAATCTTGATGTTGGAACCGCCTCACATGGTGATAAGCCTTGCGGCTAGATTTTAGTATCCACACAAACAGATGTGATCGAAAAACTGGAAATTTTTATATCCGCGGGTTCCCGACTTCAGATAGGTTGAATTTCTACAAAAATTTGAAGAAATCAGCTTCAAATAATTAACTTCATTGTAATTTCTATCAACGACCGAAATCTTGTTGAACCACCGGGATCTAAAAATGGCGACGACCTAATCGCGACAACGGAAAGGGGTAGCAACAAAGCCAAACACGAAACAAACGAAAATAAAACAAAACGAAAAACTAGCAAACGCGCAGGAACTTGTTAAGAATGCTGAAATTTGCTTATTTAGTACTACATATTAAAATAAAATAACCTTACATATTAAAAAGAACTTAAACAGTTAAACAACTAGCCAGTCAGAATTCAAAAACAGAAACACGAAGGATATCACTACAAGAACATCTCCTATCGGGAGGAAGATTTTTCAATGAATAGACAAGATGTTTTATTAAAATCACCACTCAGAAAACAACTATCAGATCCACCTACCGGAAGAAAACTGTACTACTAGAAAAGGATGACGGAATTTAATAAATGTACCGAACTAGGTGCGGTACACAACCACAGAAGCACACAGTGTAACATATAACAGTATAGTTATAGTGACTATATTTGTTTCATTTTCTGCGCATGCGTTTCGAACAATACAGTATTATTCGAAAAGCAATAGATATATTGTCAAACTTGTTGGTCATGATTGAATATCGTTCAATTATCTATACGTATGATTTCCCAGCAATGTAACAATTAGCAATAATTGTTTAGGAATAACAACTATACAACAATACTTGATATAATCAACTCAGCACAAGAGTATCGTTACCGTAGCACAATTATGGCGACTATTACTATAAATTTTAACAATACAATTTACCAAAAGTAATCCTATTTTTATCCTTTCGTTTGCCTCAACAGCTCGAATACATACTTCTATAACTAACTTTCAGTCTATGCAGGACTATTATAAAAAATGGGAAGGTTATCATTTTGTTTCTTCAGACGGATCTAAAATCAAACAAGGAGTAGGTACAGTCATATATGACCCGAAATACAATTTCAAGCAAGAACTCCGTTTACCGGAAACAGCTTCCATATTCACAGCAGAGATACAAGGGATTTATCTTGCAACAAAATATGCTTACACCTTAAAGGAAAATAAAATTTTACTATTGACCTACTCACAATCTTCTATTTTTGCTCTCAACTCTCCGGATTATAAACTTTTCAAAATTAATCCTTTTGTAATCAACACTTTATATTCATTACAATTACTTCAGAAACAAGGCAAGGAAATAGAATTAACTTTTATTATGTCTCACCAATTTTCTAAGTCAAATAATATAATCGATAGTCTAGCCCGTGCAGCAATTCAGTTGCCAAATGTTACTAATATAAAAATTCAATGGACTGATATCATGCTCAAAGTAAGAAAAAAAGATAACAGCATATTGGCAAACTTGGATCACTCAAACATCTCAATTAGCATCTTAAGTTAACCGACCTTTCATTAATTCACATATTCATAAACCTTGGTTTATGACATACAAAACTCTAATAGACATACAAAAACTCTAACTCTAATTATTTGCTAAACAGACTACGATCACAGCATGGCATAACTAAAGCTCATCTACAGTATATAAAATTAAACTCTCTGACTCTCCACATTGCGACTGTTCTTCTACAATTACTGAAGATATTAATCATCTCTTCTTTTAATGTCCTTTACACTCAAATGGTCGCGATCAGTTATTTCTTACTATATATATATATATAAAATTTACCATACTCTACCACTTAATATAGAATTTCTAATTCATAATCCATCGTCTAATATTGGGTACATCTTACATCATTTACTTTAAAAAGAAAATCTACTTTGATAAGATTCATCCTGTTTCTCTCAATATTTTATTATCACTACACTTTAACTACCAATTGAACTCATCCGAACTCAATTATATATAACAAACATTCTAAAGTTCCTCACTTAATTATCAAATAATTCATATATTATATTTCTATTTTGAAATACTCGAAACAAGAAACATCAAATATTAAATAGCCAAATTTACACTTCAAATGTTGTTACCTTATTCTACTAAACTTCATTTCATCAGAAACTTAATATTTCGATATATTTCAAGTTCTAGTGTTATTAGCTTTTCGATATATACACACACACTTTTAGTTATTATTACTATCAACTTAATCATAGAAGTGAAATGCTTCAATAATTTTCAATTACAACTGATCCTAGAATCAAATAATTAATTTTCATATTATTTATTAACAAACCTTTATTTTATTTAAAACCCATAAAAGAGTAAATCCGGGCATATTGGACTGAGGGTCATCAGTGCAAGGCAATTAATTATCATATCAAATTGCAGTTCAGGAAGATTAATGACACTTAAAAGACTGCTATTGGCAAGAATGAGATTCAATTTAATCTCAAATCCCATATAAACAGAAAAGAAAGAAAGAAAAAAGCAATGCAAACATAACTGGATTTACTAGGGCATTTTCTGTGTACATTTTCTCCGTTGTTGCTGATGCAAGTTGCTGTGCTAAAAGTCTCCCTATATGTTTTCATTCACAAATAACACACTGCCGCAAAAACTGGTATCACATTTAAAATATACAAAAATACTTGTAAGGTGGAGGAAGCAACATTATCGATCGATACGTACGTTAGATTGACTCTCTTTTACTTAGAATAGCATTTCAGAACTCCAATTACTAAGCTTGGCCAATGTTCACGATTTAACGAGTAAGGAGGTGTCTAATCGGGGGTGACGGTGCACATGTACTACCCCTGCAGTTTTCGGCAGCGAGTATCCGACTTACAAGCAAGGTTTCCCAAGTGTCACACCCGGATTTGCTTGAAACTCCTGCAGTCGATAAAGGAACGAAAAGTAAGATATTCGTATTTTTTATATCGGCCAACGTGGGGGTTAAAGGGGGCAATCCCCCTAAAGTGCGAACATAGGGCAATGAGACACATTCTAGCAAGGCCATAACTACCAACGCTACCTGAGGATTTGCTTGAAACTTCTGCAGTCGATAAAGGATTGGTAAATAAGGTATATGTATTTTTGTATATCGGCCAACGTGGGGGTTGAAGGGGGCAAACGCCCACCTAAAGTGCGAACACAGGGGAATGAGACACCTTTTAGTAAGGCCATAACTACCAACGCACACTGCAGATTTGCGTGAAACTCTTGCAATGAATAAAGGAATGAAATTAGAACGTAAGTATATTTTATATCGGCCAACGTGGGGAATGAAGGGTACAAGCACACCCTAAAGTGCGATCATAGGGCAATGCGACACCTTTTAGCAAGGCCGTAGCTAACAATGCACACTGAGGATTTGGTTGATACTTGTACAATGGATACAGGAAGAAACAATAAGGGATATAAATTTTGTAATTGTAACCTATTAATAGTGGTGAGAGGCCCATAAATTAGGAATATCATGTCATTAGAAATTAGGAATGCAATGTTACACCTGCCGCTAAGTCCTGAATTACAACTACACACTCCTGATTGTCTTGAAACCGATACAATGGAGAGATTAAAGAAAGGTAAGATTTCTTGTAAATATTGGCCAAGATGAGAGATAAGAATGTAATTCGTTACTACAGATGGAATTGTCATTTGTGCCTGTTTTGCAAAGCAATATCTTGAGTTTTTAGAGCATGGTTACATCATACGATGCTAGGAATTATATGATAATCACGAACAGTTCATATCGACAACAATATACTATATCATGCCTTTAGCTAAACTTAATTCGTTTTGTCTTCGGTAAGCGTGTTAAAAGTGGAATGTTATCTCGTATTGATAAAAAGACAATCACGTCAGAGTAAACATCTAGGAAAGCATAAACCAGAGCATTGTGTCACGTACAAGTGTGCCGATAAGTTATCAGTGAACAATAGTCAATGTGTTACGCGTGGACCTTGTGGCATTTATTATTTGGAATAAATGATACTGTCAAGAGTAAACATCCAATGATGACGTGAACAGAAAGGGATATATATATGCACAATAAGGGACACTTTCGTCATGATGTTTATTGGAGCCTAGTGTGTGTTAAAGCTGCGGGGGCATATCCAAAATCCTGTAAATGTTATTCGTTTACTTTCGGCCTATTTTTCTATGGTATACATTCCAGAAACGCCTGGAAACAGGGTGGAGGCACACCGTGCAAAAAATCCTCAGGAACATGATCAATGACGCTATGGAAGAAACCGTGCCAATATACGACGAGGACTTTACTGTACATTTCGATATCGATGAGGATTTGATGGAACCAAATGCCATCACCGACTGTGGAGGAGCGGATGAACCTTACGAGGAATATTTGCGAAAGAGAACATCGGGGACCTGCTGTGATATTGATGGTGAGTCTGTGGAATGGAGTACAAGAGGAAAGCAGTTGAGTTCTGCAAGAGTGGGAAACGAAAGCGACTGTCGTTACAGTCAGTTATGCGACATTAGAAGAGGGTAATGACCCAAAAATAGCTTTACCGTTGGGAGAAGCAAGTCTCTCCGGGCGGAACACGCAAAGACAAATTGCCTAAGTTATCACACACCGTACTTCAGAACTTTCCAACTGCCTTAGCTGCACACTTACCTGTGCATGACATATATCTGCAGCGGTGGGCTCTCCAGGCAAGTCAGGAGCATAATCTCGCATCATTCACTGCCTCCAAAACCTGGCTGTGGACATTTAAACGGGTCCACAATATTGTTTCACGTAAAGTGACTAAGCTTATCACACAGTCACGAATCGGACACACCCTAAATGAGACATCACACATCCACGACTTCATTCAACTTATGCAGAATGATATTGTTGCCGTTAATGCTGATCATGTATTTAATTCAGACCAAAGCGGCTTTCAGCTGGAGATGCACAGTGGTCGTACTTTGGCGTTGCGTGGCTCAAAACGTGTCTAGGTAGTTGTACAATCTGTGAGTTCAACAACACACAGCTACACTATTCAGCCGATCATCTCTGCAAATGGCGAGTTACTTTTGCCTTTATTCATGGTCTTACAGGAACCCAGTGGACACTTTGGTCTCCGTGTACAGGAAACTATATTCCGTCCTGCAAATATGTATATGGTGGCGTCACATTCAGGCAAGCTTACTGAAGAATACTTCCGTCTATGGGTGCAGAATGTGTACTTTCCTCACACAAAAAACAATAGTGTGCTTCTGTTAGATGCATGGACCGGACGCTGTGAGCGGACTGTGCGGGAAGTCACTCCAAATGGGATAGACATTCCATTACGTATGATACCATGCCATTACGTATAAAAGGACTCACAGGTCAGTTACAACCGATATACGATGGTTTTCGACTGTGGAAGTAGTTTGTGCGTTGGTTCTCGGATTAAGTGGTGTTGAAAGGATATGACATTATTGCATGCTCGGAAAAACATTATTAAATTACAGTCACTTATATAGCACCAGTTTTCGTATCCACGGTTTCATCATGCCTTGCAATATGCATGGTACAAAGCCGGATATCTTACAGACAATCCACCACATTTCGAAACACCCGTTGATTACTGTTTCAACAAGGATGCACCTATAGTATGTAATATATGTGGACAGGTATGCCTGGTGCAAGCGATCATTGTGCTTACATATCTTCCAAGGCTACCTTCTATGTGGAACTTATATTCACTGACATCAAAATAACTATAAGAACGATATTATGTATAAATTGTATATGTGGGTCTTATCTCATAAAAAGTACACATTATATATCTATAGTGTATTTATGATCTTCTGTCTACTGAATTGACCACCCTTACCAACATATCCCTTACACGGGGCCACTTTAGTGAATGGTGATTCTGCACGCACTATAAATCCATCATATTCGTGCTTTTTGCTTGAATCATGTCAGATAAATCACTACAGTGCAGGAAAAAGTATGAACATTTCTGGTTAACGGACTGTAATTGTTGGTGTATTTACGAAAACCACAGTGAAAACACCTAGTGTTCGAACTTTTGGTGGTGTTTTCCCAGGTTAGCCAGTATGTATCTCTTACTATTCATTGTATGAGATCCCTAATATGGATTTGTAGTTATGCCCTTCCTAACCCGCAATTTAGGAAGGTGTTTACTTCCTTCAGCTCCACGTCTTTATCCTCATTCCTTTATTCACTGCTGGAGTTTCACGCAAATCCACAGTGTGCGTTGGTAGTTATGGCCTTGTCAAAACGTGTCTCATTCCCCTATGTTCGCACTTTAGGGTCTTTGCCCCTTCAACCCCCACGCTGGCCGATATACAAAAATACGTATGTCTTACTTATAATTCCTTTATCAACTGCAGGAGTTTAAAGCAAATCCTCAGTGTGCGTTGGTAGTTATGGCCTTGCTGAAAGGTGTTGCATTGCCCTATGTTCGCACTTTAGGGGCGTTTTCCCCTTCAATCCCTACGTTGGCCGATATAAAAATACATATGTCTTACTTTTCGTTCCTTTATCGACTGCAGGAGTTTCAAGCAAATCCGGGTTTGACAATTGGGAAACCTTGCTTGTTAGATAATCTATGTGTTGTTGGGGAAGTTTCGCCGAGACCTTTCGAGCACCTTATCTACCTTCCCAGCTAGTACTAGTAGTTCTTGAGTTGAAAGTTGTCGATCATTTCCATTATTCACTATAATGGAAGTGGGAAGCCACTTAATTTTGGGAACGGTTCATCCTATCTGGATGACTGATGTGTTTTGAACTCGTCTCACCGGGACTTTTTAAACACCAACCATAGTAACCCTAGTAGTTTCTGGAGTTTGGAGTTCCTTAACTTATAGTTGATGACGGAAGGACGGATGGTCGGACATAGTGATATATAGGGGTTTGTACTCGCATTGCCGAGACCTTTCGAACGACACCTTAACCTACTTCATAACCCTCGTAGTTCCTGAATTAGTAGGTCCTCTGTTGAAAATTGTCGACGGACGGCCGCTTTAAACTCATCGCGCCGAGACCTTTTCAACGACATCTTTACCACCTTTTAGCCCTGATAGTTCATGAGTTGAAAGCAGTCTATACGGAAAGATGAGCAGAGCCGTAATTTAGGTTTTCATTTTCTGCTACTGAAGCCTAAAATTAGCTATTAAACAAAGAGTAGAGAAGTTAGATGATCCGAATTACAGTCCTCAGGAAGAAAAACTCTTGCAATTTACTTTAGGTAAACCAGTTGACATCAATGAGAAGATAAACCTCAACCGTTCATACAAATTGACAAGAACTATTGAAAATTTAAGAAGTTGATGGAAATCCCTCAATGCTGCCACTGAAATACAACATAGACACAGCTTTCAGAAGTGGATTACTGTTTTATGAGAGTAATACATGTGTCAGCATAAACCTTTTTCTTGTTCACCCAACGGTAAATCCACAATGTTTTCTCGCCGTTGGAAGCTTGAGGAGAAAATGTTTTATTAATGATGCATTCTTCAAAATGGCAGAAGAAGAGTGGCGGTGAAAAGAGCAGCGCTTTGTTGATCTTCTGTTGAAAATCGACTATCGGAGAAGTCATCAGTCGCTTGTCTACTTCCGTTTGACTGAACATCACTCATCAAAAGCAAGAGTGGATGGATGTCTTTAGAAGACTGTGAAGGAAAGAGAGAAGAAAAGGCTGCTTCCGAGTACATGGACAACAAGCTTTAAAGGTTTCCAATGTTACAATTTAAGATTATCTCTCCTTCTCTGTAAAATGTTAAAATGATCGTTACTTCGAATCTTTGCCTCCATTTTCACACACACACACACAAAAAAAAAAGTGGACAATAGTTTTAATATAAATTCAACCGAAACAATAATCTTCTTGTTATTAATTGAAGACTTTGTTTCCATGCGAAACTACGAGCATAGCTCTGACCACTCAATTAATAATATTAAATGCAAGTAATTTTATGAGGTTTGATCCCTATACTACAACCGTTTGCAGTTGAGATAAAATTTCTATTTTAATGAACAATTAGGTGCAAAAAACAGGCTTTCAGTGACCAGTAAGGCAACCGAACCTACTTCCTTTCAATGTATGATTATTTCAGGTAAAGAACTCGGTCCATCTTCTCTCCTTCGCTTTTGTCTAACAAAAAATAACAAGCAATATTCTCACAAAACGTTTTCTAAATATGGATGAAATCTCATAGATTGACTGATAGAAACGTCGGATCAAACAACATTAAAAAAGTGATGTAGGGAGACCGAGCGGCCATAGTTAAAAGGCTCCATCCCCAACTCGATTGATCTGAAATATATATAAGCCAAGACGGTAGATAAGAAGGCGTGGTAATAATAGCTTGAGTAGGTTTCTCGCTTCTGACGAGGCATTGGAGCTCAAACATTTGAATCGACTTATTCCTGTCTTGTGCTACGTGAACTGTACCTAGTGTGTTAAGTATACTACACACTATACTACTATACTACACACTATATACTATACTACAAAATTCCATCTCCTTTATTACTTGTTGTTGTTTTTGCCAGTGGCGACTCATGGTCAAAATAGTAGGTGAAAGAGCGAAGTTCACGTGTTCACAAAGTACAAGTTTGAAGAGTCAGTGGCGACACGTAGCGGACAAAACATCAAAACTGGAGAACAACTGACTGCTGTAGTGCGTAGATTTCCGGAACTTGAAATAATAATAACTGTATAGCGTGTTAGTACAAGGTGGGACCGTGGATGGAAATGTGTTGAAAATGCAGAGGAAAAGGGGAGCTTAGGGTTATTGAAGGTTAAGGCCAGGTTTTATTTTCGCGTTCAAACTGTGAATAAAGGCATTCTCCCACAGACGGCATGTTAAGGTGCTGGTCGTAGGGCGTAAAATGTGGATTATGACAACCAGTAAAAATAGATCAAAATTGGTATTGTGGGACTCGGTGTGCAAGGAAACTGGGGCATCCGGTTTGTTGATAGTACAGAAATGACGATGGTTATTAATTCGAATGTTAAGAGTACAACTTGCTTCCCCCATATAAAAGGCATCACAGAACATGCAGGTTAGGATGTATATAACATTAGGGGTGTGGCATGTACCCTTGGGATTGAGGGTGTACCGACCATTAGCAGTATTAATAGTGATTGTGGGAGAAGTGATGAAAATGAGCAGACTTTATATCTGGGTCTCTGGCATGTCTGGGCGCCGGTTTGGTGTGGTGGCAAGGAGGGATTCGTACGGACCAAGATGTTTCTAAGATTAGTTGGTGGAGAATATTGATCTTGTGTCTGGGTCAGATTGAAGAATGTGGAAATTAGAGTGTAGGATTTGTTTGCCCTTGGTTAGTTTAGGATGGAACTGGGTGATTAGAGCCGGTGGGTTGGGCGACGGTGGGTTGAGTGTGTGAGGATGCACGGCGGATCTGTTTGGTTACAAGGCTAGAAGGGTAGCCTCGGTTGACTAGAGCCTTCTGGAGGCGTTGGTTGTAAGTTTCAGTAGCAGAGGTGGTGGAATTCAGGCGTTGTCCTCTGAGGGCAAGGGAGAAAGGAATCGCTTCCTTGGTGTGGTAAGGATGGGAACTTGAGTAGTGTAAATACTGCATATTGTTGGTGGGTTTTATGTGAACGGAAGTGGTCAGAGTGTTGTTTTCTAAGGTGATGTCCACTTCAAGGAATGCCACTCTTTTGTCGGAAATGGACCAGGTGAACTGGACAACACGGAATCGGTTCAGTTGTTCTAGGAATGTCTTGAGACTGGTTTCACCATGAGTCTATAGCATCTATTGCGAAGTAAGCTGTAAGTATTATCCTTTTTTCTCCTTCATTTGTCTTAAATTTACCTTAAATTGCCTTCCCGACTTTCCTATACATATATGTATACGTATACTTTGAAATTGTTTATTTGTAACTTAACGTGAAAATGAGGTTTTTAGTATGTTACTCGTTAAATAGTTTCAAGTAAGTGACGGTAATACTTTTATCAATAATTCCCACATGGAGATGGCGTATTGTTGAGAGTATACAAACCCTCTATAATGTTTACTGTGTTAACCTTAAGTAGGGCTTTGTAGCATATTCCAAGATATATTTTAAGGTGAATATGAATAATTTTTCCTTGTAGTGTAGGTAAGGTTTTTGTATCTATTCTTGTTTTTCTTTCTTTCATTTCTTGCATGGAAAAATCATAAAAGGCCAGCGTGCTTGAACTGCTAGTAAAGAGCAACATGCCTGGTAGCGAAGAACAATACTCCTGGAAGAAGTTTTGAATCCCCTACAAGTGAACAAAGACTTAGTCTCAGATGCATTGTTGTCCAAAGACAATTTAAAGTCGCAGTGTCTGAATTGTTTTCCTGTCTATCGCTATGTATGGTGTGCTGCTATCCGAATGATTTTCAAATTAAAAATGCTAATACCATTTATCTGTTTCAATTACAAATTGTAGATACCTATAAAAGAATAAGAGTTTTCTAAAAATGTGCTAACTTCCTTAAATGTATAATTTGGCTACTAAGTGAAAATAACATGCTTTGTGTATCTTTGGATAGGCAATGGGTAGGCACATCGGTTCGAAGCATTCTGAATGAGGATTTCCCTCAGTTTCACTTTGCGAATGCTGAGACGGTACTTGGAATAGGGACCTGACTGCTTCTCTTGTTCAGCTCTTTCCTACCTTATTCAGGCCTGTTCAAAAGATGTCCAAAGGTCACAAGTAATATTCAATTATTTCTTTTTGAAAATAACTTATTATGACAATTCTCTTTGCATATTCAGGTCATTTGATCATCAAATTAAGTCATTACTTATGTGATCATACTCGTAGCCATGCTTCATTTGTGAACATACAAGATCCAAAGGCTAACCTAGATTAAATAAATTCACAGGTAAATTATTATAAATATTAAGCTTAAAAGAATTCATGACTTCTGTTAAGATGATGAAGGATAACAGAAGAGATTTGTAACAAGAATCTTACCATCAAAGGTCATCTGTAGAGTTGGATCCATAGTAATTAATCCTATGTTTCAAAGTTTCCTTCCAAGTACCTAAAAGGATCAAGAGATTGTGATAAAAGCCAACGAGTGTCTATATCAACGATTCAAAATAAACATGCGAACTTCATCATAATTGTCTTTTATCACAATCCTTTAATTCCTCCCGTTGTTGGCAAAATCGTTGTATGAAATATTGACATTTTTCTATGGATTCCACTCTTCAGCTGTACCTTCTGAGGTAAGATTATTGTTTCTATTGTAATTCAAATTTGAAGGAATGGTGGGATTGCAATGACGGACCAATAGTAATAAGTGTAGTGGGGTATAGATGGACCGCTAGTGGACCATCAGCTTTTTCCCCAGTGGCCCACTAATAGCAAGTGACATGGCGTATAGACGGGCCACTAGTGACCCAACGTTGGGCTCTCTCCTTCCCCACCTTTTAGCCACTAACCGGCAAACAGAAGGGTTTTTTTGTTTACAATATTTGACCGATGGCTCACCGTATTTTCTCACCGGTGGCCCAACTCTTCCCTACCGTTGGCTGACTTTCGGCCCACCGGCTAATTGCTGCAGGTGAGATGAAGTCGAGCAAATGACTGTGATTTGCACTCCATCTATTTGGTGGTAACATGAAAAATGTTAGTAGCATTTCTTTACGTACGTCAAGTCGCCTTTTAGTCGGATGTTAGAAGTCGGGCCACCATCAGGACAACAGGCGAGCCCCACTAAAGGAGGAAAACACGTGGGCCAACGTTTTGTCTTTGGTGCAACCCACTTTGTTGGCACAAAGGTAGTATGTAGGTAAAAGGTTCAATGCCATCCCTGTGCCACTCACTAGATGCGTGTCCCTAAAGATATGACTCACGTTTATTGGCCAATTGTGGTGCGCAGTCCTGCATTACAAATAGTGCAAGGTAGTAATGTAAGTAACGTCACTTTAGGATCACACGTTCAGCGTATATACTTCAAATACCCTTTAGAAAGCATTTGCTGTCCGTTACCCCTCGGTTTAGTTGGTAGTGTTCGATCGCATGCCGGAAGGCAGTGATTCGAGTCTCGGTTATTTACTTTATTTTCTTACTACTTATGAAAGAATGCTTCCTTCCCTTTCCTTCTTTTTGCATTGCCTACATTTTCTATATGTTTCACGGACATTCAAGATCGGTGACGTGTAGTGTTGTATTCGCAGACTTTTCACAGGCTATATGCTGTGACTCTGTTAGTTTATGCATCTTTAAGCAGATACCATGTTTCCATTAAAAATTAATTCGTTTCTGTTAAATATAGGGATGAAATAATGTAATTTCTACAAAAACAAATAAAAAAATCGCAAAATACTATACCTTGAATATATATGTTCCAGTGAGGCAATAAGAATTAAATTATATGCATAATTTGTTGCATTGAGGGAAGGAGAAACAAAAATTTGTTGAAACTTTCGCACAACTACTAAACATTTATAACAGTTAATAATCAGTTACAGTTCTATATAAGACTCACTTGCTCGGCCTGTTATGAGACTTCTTCTATACATCGAAAAGCCAAACTTCTACCTTGCTTTTGAAAAAACGAGTCCAATCTCATATTACTCAAGACCTGCACTAAGAGTTCTCCCAAGCTAACAAAAGTTATTCTCAAATTGACTGCACACGATGTGCTTATTGCGATAAATTACTGATGCTCATCATGTAGTTATATCGTGTTCCCCTTCTCAACATTTTGTTTCTGTTCAAGTGGAACCAAAAGTATTTGATTGTAATAATCTCACCGGGGTAATTGGGAAATTAATTATACAAGAATAATTAATTATACGAGGTTAATCAAAGGGTATACGACGGACGTCGACTACACCTCTGGTGACACGTTTCAATGCTAAGAACAGAGACGAGAACAAAACTAGGTTTGATTTATGTTGTATTACAATGTTCGTCAACAAGAAACTGTGGCAACAGTACCACAGTGGTGTAAGGATACTGAGCAATTTCCGTACGAATACATAATGCTATTCATTATACATTAGCAGTTCAAAGCTATTAGTATACATAGTTAGTAGAGAGAAAAATCAACGAAGCAGCCGAGATCCAATCAACCATTCCAATACCAAATTCAAGGATATACGCATGACTTTTCTTCACAGTCTTCGTAACATAAAAGAAATGGTAATGTATTAGTCATTCGGGAGATGTCTCTATAGCATAGTAGTTAGAGGCACATTACAAGCCAGAAGGCTACAGTTTCGAATCTTGCTGCAGTCAGTGGAAAAATTACAAACCAGTTAATACATGATAATGAACATAGTGAACAAAGTTCGACTATATATGTTTACAAATAGACACCTTCTGTCAAGAAGTTCAACCTCTATTTTGGTCAACTTAAAAATATGCTGTTTTGGTGATTTAACGTCGAGCCTATAGTGGGACCAAACACATAAGGAAGGGAAAGAAGTGGTTGTAGATAGGTAAAAGGCGGTATCGTAGTGGGAGTCACAATCTACCCACCAGCAGGCCGATAAAGGAATATGTTGCAAAAATAGCGATTTTCCCACCGCGAAAGGCCATCTTTGCTGTGTGGTGAATCACTGTAGGGTCTACCCGCGATTTTCTCATGGAGTACTGTCTCCTTGGCTATAGAATCAAGTTACTTACTTTTATATATCATATCACTTCCAATCCCTATGAGATAAATATTTCACATGTTAAGTAGAGCATCCCATAACAAGGAAAACATGAAGTGATCCGAAGAATATCCAGTAGATCGTTCCATAGTTCTAATGGCGATGAAGTAAAAGAAATGTTGATTCTCTTTGTTAAATATTTTAAATATTTTAGTGTACGGTACCAAAAATGTATTGAAATGTTCATTACTTTCTGAAGCCATTTGGCCATTGAAAAAAAGAATTAATCCTTCCTGACAGATATGTAATATTCACTTCTTAAAAGAAGCAGTGGATTATCTAAATTGACTCAATGAAACAAACGACTTTGATATCAAATCTGCTGAGGCGAAATAGATTCGTCTACTATTTTCTTAAGAAATTCTATTGTCAGCTAATATTGTGAACTAGGAAATGCTAACAGAAAATAATAGAGGTTTGTAAAATCCACTCCATGAACTGTTGCATTTTGTTGTTAAATATTTCTGTTTATACTGTAAGTGGGGAACTTGAATGGAAGAATGAAAATACCAAACGTTCCAAGTGCCATTGTTTGAAGAACACACTTTTGTTCACAAGCATGTTCGATGTGCCCACCCGTATGTCCCTATCCTTGTTCCAAATGCCAAATCAATGAGGAAGAGGTGAAAATAATCACATTACTTTGAAAGGCATACGCTAAATTCAACCAAATCTTTGCTTCTCTTGTAAAATTTCAAACTTGGTATTTAGAACGTTTGACATTTCCACTTTTCAATTCGTTTCGACCCTGCATTTGTACATGTAATTGTAATAACACTCTAAACATTATTTGTATGATCAAACAGTACGCCACTAATTCTAAGAGATAAAGATCTCTGAAAATTACTGTTCATATAAGAACTATGTAACATTACAGCAAAGATATCAATGTTTATGTTTTGCTGGAAGGTTTTTCGTTGCGCTTAATTCAGTTTTTTCTCTCTGTCGTACATCTCCTTATACCTCATCCTCTTTCACTTTTAGCATAAAATGAAGATTTTTCTGTTGTTTTTTTATGTGTTCATTTTTTTCTCTCGACCTATTTTCCCAGTGTTCTTTGGACTTCTTAATTCCACTTGAACGTGCCATTTTCTGCCGCCATTTTTGTGTCATTACTGCAAGCCTCGTTACCCGCCGATGGACAATTCGATTCTTCTTTGCTGTTCTTTTTATTGCATTCTTCTTTTTTTCCTTCTTCAACAGAAATCTCCAGTGCCTTCTTTCGTCCTTTTCTCTTGTGTGGTGGCTTCCTCATTGTCATTTGCATGAGGAGGCCTGGGATGGAAGGGGCTGTAGCACAGCCAAGTAAGTTCCTGGTCTTCGTTAATGTCTTCTTGCATTGTGATGAACAGTTCCAACCACCCCACTCTGGTACCCGTTTGTTCCCTAGCATTGCAGATGAGGAAAGTGGGGATCAGAAAAAAGAAAGCAAAGGAGAAGTTGTCGAGATTAACAAGGGGGTGGTTCCTAAGGGACCCACGGCTCAACTTGTCCGGTCCCAACTAGAATTATTTGCGTTCGCAGGTGTGGGATCTCCATACAAATGGGCTGATTACTTGTCTATGTGCATGGTTATCTTGTCGCTTGAGAAGAAAAAAATGAAGAAAAAAAGAAGTAGAAGAAAAAGGAAATGAAACAGAGAAAAAACAGGAAGACTAGAATTGGTTAAGATTTCCTTTTTTTCTTCCAGTTGTGGAAATAAAGCGCAAGAACTAAGTCTTGGACGGATCCACAAATGACAACTTCTTACATCGTGGATCAGGCCTCAGAGTTCTCGTGGATGCTAAGTAAATTATACAGAAAAGGAACTATGAAAGGAGAGAAATCTCAGGAAGAACAGAGGTACTGTATGTTTCAAGATAAAATTACTTGCTTTTTATTGAATAAAGAAGTCAGTTAGTTTAAGGTTTGACTTCTATTACAGATAAAAACGTTCGACCTACTGATTGGTTTAGCTACACTGTTTTACTAAAAATCGTTTGTGAGTAGAAAGAACTATTCCGAAGACTTAATGGAACCACTGAAATTATCAGTGATGAATGTGAACTCCGTTCAACCCACATTAACACTCTCCCAATTTTTGGTCTACATCACTAAATGCAAAATTCATTAACAAATCAAAGTGACAGAACGTAAGCATAGTTGTTCGATTTGGGTTACTCCATGCCAAATCAGGCATCACCCATAGTTTCCGATTTTGATGAAATTTAGTACATTGATTCCTCGAAGGGTTCTTAGTATAAATTCCAAGTTACAGGTTTCTACGCCACCTGCATCCAGAGTTACAGCGTTTCAAAGTTAGTATGTTTTGTCCTTAAATGTTGTAGCGACCGGTACTTTATGGAGAGATATCCAGTTGAATTTTATTTTTTAAAGTCATACTTCATGTGGGTCAAAAACAAGTTTATGTGTTTCTTACGTAAAAATTCATCAGAGAATTCAAATTTGATAACACAATTGTACAGAACTTATAGTGTTTGAGATATGACTTTATGATTGCGAATATCTAAAATTGTGTTCACCTTGCAACATAATACCATCAATATTTCAAAAGGAACATCAGATATGGGACTTTCACCATTGGAAAGAGCAGAAAATTTGTTACAGTGGATTCTCGATGGGAAGTTTATGTGCAGAGAGCTTTCTTGTTTTTCGCTATATATAATGGCTACATACAATATTGTATACAATGGTGTGGACAATGGACATCCCAACATGTTAACATATCTGGTGTCTCACGAGAAACACCAGATACAGATCAGCGAGCGCGGCAGCGCGCGCAGCCAAGTTCGCACTTCCGAGCCGACCCGACGACGCGCGGTGCCAAGTAGCTTTACACGAAACACCAAAGAAGAGCGCACAACAGTTAAATCACCATTTTCAAGACACTACTGCTTACTTACTAACTACCCCAGTACCACTAAATTGCCCACGTTACTAGGAAGAACATCTTCTGTAATACTACTAAACCTCAAGTCACAGAGTTCATGGGGTGCTGAGTTATAAGCCCCCAAAATTAGTTTTCTGTCGTGTAATAACCACTCACTGATTGACATAAATGTTTGACATGTTCCCTTCTAGCTAAAAACATCAAATTTGGTATATAGGTGTACGACCATGAGTAGGTAAAGGAAAAAATCCGAAATTTTGAAAAAGTCGCCATCTTGGATCCAAATTGGTCGCCAAACCCATTGTTGTATAGAATACACAGCCCAAACCGCTGGGGCTATTGAATTGAAATTTGGTATTGAGGTACAATATCACTAACAGGTTAAGAAAACATTTTTAAATTTTCTAAAAGTCGCAATCATGAATCCAAAATGGCGGACACTAAAAATCCATTTTTTACACCGTTTGAGCTAGGGAAATGAAATTTGGCATGAAGGTACATAATCACTAGTAGTTTAGAAAAAAATTACAAAATGTTGAAAAAATCGTCATCTTGGATCCAAAATGGCCTCCAAACCCATTTTTTTATATAATACCATAGACCTCATAGTAGGTAGATTTATCATGCTTCCCCATTTCTGGATGCGCTAAAACTGATGGATTTTTGTTCAGAACACGTGATTTTGAAGCCATCCGCTCGGTAACTGTACCATAGACCTCATAGTAGAATATGACGTCTATGGCAGAGCTACCTAGCGGATGGCTTCAAAATCACGTGATCTGAACAGAAATACATCAGTTTTAGCGCAGCCAGAAATGGGGATGCGTGATAAGTCTATCCATTATGAGGTCTATGATAATACACAGTCTAAACGGCTGCAGCTAGAAATATCAAATTTGGTTTGAAGATACATTATCACTAGTAGGTTACTAAAATATTACACAATGTATCCAAAACGACCCCTAGGGGGGCACAATAGCCCCTCAAATTGTAAAATCAATAAGGGACACAGGAATTGTATAGAAAATATAACTGTTCTGCCATCTTTTTCATTAGCTATATAACTTGTTGCGAAGTGAACATTTTGTGAACGAGATCAAGTTATTTATAGTGTAAAATTATAGACTTTTTTTTTCAATGAAATATCGTAAACAGTAAATGGCCATAAACGTTTGGTTTGCGTTGTACAGTATGTTAATAAATGAAAATGATTTCTGGCCATTAACTATATGATTCGAGCTAAGAAAGGGTGTCATGGCTTTTTTTTTTTTTAAAAAAAGAATATTCTTAGTTACAGCAAGAGGATTTTATAAACATGTGTGCGTTTTTTTCGACCTTTCCTTCAAGAAAATTTACTCACAAGGGAAGGTCCCACAAGTTGTCGCTCAAATCTGATTGCCACATTGCACATCTGATAGAGCATCATGAGAAATGAAAATGAGTAAATGGACCAGAAGGATAGGACCTACGGGGCTTCAACATTTAAATATTAAAAAAAAATCATGGAAATATGTGCGTTTGAAGTAAATATCTTGAAAACCGTTATAGCAATCTAAACAAAAGTTGCACAATATAATGAGAACAAAATGCCATATCGAAAACCACAAACAGTGTTGCCATTGATGAAGCAGTATTGCCAACTCAGCAGAAAAGTATGTTGTTTGAAATAGCACCATATACAAATGTGCACAGACTTAAAATGCACTATTATCACGAAACATAACAGTGAAGTGTAGTGGTACAGTGTTGCACACTGTTGGAACGACGTGTGCTGAAAATGTACATTGAAGTCTGATAAGTGGCAACAGAGGGTAATCAAGGAATCTGGGTATCATAGTATGAATGTAATTCAAATGCAGAATAACACCGATAGTATAACATAGCAAAATGTCAGCAGTGTCACAAAATATGGATGCATTTGAAAAACAAAATTGAGTGATGCCATTTTTATTTCATCTGTCAGCACCGAAGCTATGTAGAACGGGACCTACAGCGTACAGTGGGATCCGAACCACTATGAAAGACGAAAGATGACAATGAAATGCAAGGTGAAAAGTACAACAAAAACCTCCATGCCTGAGGCGGAATTGGAACCCGCGATCCCTAACAAGTCGGTGGCCTAGCCTTCTAGACCACACGGCTATCTGGGCCGACTAAAAACAAAATGAGGTAGTAATAAAATAATTATGTTTTAATGTGAATATGGTCATATTACAGTGTACAGTAACAATCATATGATATATAGGAGAGGAAGTAAAAGAATATGTCACGTAACACGAAAGACGAACCAAGAAAGTACTCTACCAAATCTGGATAAGATAATCTGGTAAAG
>JAGDQP010036171.1:0-19183 GCA_022664845.1 Lepisma saccharinum | reverse complement strand
AATTCATCCATCCGGCCTGAGCCAAAGTTGCCTAAATGCCTTAAAATTAAACTGAAACAGCACATACCAGTTGGCACGTTATTTGAAATGTTCACAACACATTAAGTATTGAAGGATACAGAATGAGCACAATATTTGTAGAGTGTATTTCCAAAACATACAATAAACCCAGAAATTCCGAATTTTGATCTGAATGTAAAATATTATACCATGAAACCTCCTGCATTAGTTGGAACAATTATTTTGTATCAAAGCACACAAATTCTTACTCTAAATGATGTTTCAAATATCGATTATATATGTAGGCCATTTTATGGACAAAGATGGCACTTTTTGCTCTTCAAAAACTTTACGAAACACCCTAGTTAGGATGTTTTGGAAATACACTCCTCATATTATGAGGAGGAATAAAGACAGAAAAGATGTATTGAATTTAAAGTATTAGGAGAAAATTAAAAATCAAAATACTGAAATAAAAGAAATAATGGGGAAATTAAGAATTACCAAAAGGGCCCTCATGCTCAAGGGAAACTTGTAACGTACACAGATAACTTACAAACGGAAAATTAAATTTTCATTTGAAGTTTGTTTTATACTCCCGTGTTCAAACCTAGAGGGAACACAAGAGGTTCTGACCCCCTCTTTTAAACTGTACGTTCTGTCATTTGCAAGTCATTTTCATCCAACGAAAGGCAATGGAAGACCACCACTGGTCACCATGGCCATTTAGGACGATATACCAATGTCACTAGTTTACTTAGCCACACCAACAAGCGAGGACCCAAAGCATGCTCTTGTCTTCATCAATACCTAGGTTGGAATTTGAATTCCCCAGTAACACAATGTCAACACACTTAACTGATGCTTTTGCGTAATTCCGATACTGGTTCCTGAGCACCTAAACTATTTTGCATTTATTACTATAGCAAAAAATCGACGATAGTTTTGCAGATACAAAAGCAGTTCGTCGCAATACAACGGATCTCCAATAGAAGCGATTTGCTGTAAGAGGGGAATAGTTTTGGACCGAAATTCCTGTTATCACATACTAGAGAAGAGTATTAGAATAAATCCATGTTTTCTCCGATTCACGAGAACCGGAGATCTATACTGTCAAGAGACTGTATATGTCAAAATGTCTTTTTCAAGATAACGAACTAGTCTCTTCGGAACTTCACAACTGCGTTGCCAAATGTCATATATCCTGGTCGAGGAGGCAAATATACCTGAAAAGATTTCTGAAGGATGAAGGGTCTGCACAGATATTCGAACAAAAAAATAATTCATTCTTCAGTATGCGGTATAAGGAGGGGAGAAACAGAGTCGCTTATCAAAACAGAATGTGGGTTCTCTTTACCAATAAAACAAGGAAGAGGTGGGGGACACATGATTTTAAGAGGATTAATCATCGTTGGTATCTGTCAAGTTTCTTATCTCAAGAGCACATGAATTGAAGAAACGAGCTATACGTATACACGTCTGCTTTTTAGCTTCAGTAACTGACCTTATTTTGTTGATCTGGAACTTGGTTGATGAGAGGGGAGTAGAGAGGAGTTCGTTGATGGAGAACACATCGTGTGCTGAGAAACGCTGAGGAAGGGGTGTAAAGTCATTTCTACAAGAAAACAACATAGACGTGTGTTCCAGACATTTACACAATTATACGTACACGCATCACAAAACATTTACACTTTATAACATGCACACTTGTTTTAAAATTATATTTTCTTCCCCATCTCCAATTTTTTTTACCTATTTACTTTTTACGTTCCAACTACGAAGACAGAAGTTTTATGTATCAGAAAATGTTGTGAATGAAAAAATTATAAGAGTGCTTTCACACAACACGGTTTTGGCTCGCTGCAAGCGGTGCGATTGTCACTCTGTAGTAATTACTGAAGTCAGCTCGATTTCAGAATGCAATGAAAAACAAGTCTAGCCAAGGTTTCTCTTTACATCGGCAAAGGAAAAATTGATATCATCGTCTCTGGGTACATCTTTCACTAACAGAAATGAATTTAGAGCATTCAGAAGACTTTTAAAGAAAGTCATGACGTGCTGAAGACAATTAAATGTAATTGATACGTACTAGTGCTCATGGGAAGTCTTCAAATAGGTGAAGTTGATTTTTCATTTTTCTAACATTTCATAATCGCAAAATGGGAACGCCTCGATATTTATGCATAAATTATAGCTATGCCTTATGTAACTCGCAAGTTCATCGCCGCAATAACGAACGTTCGCCATTGGATTCTATCCTGGACAAAGTTTTCATCTTGAACATCTCTCTCGCGATGATCTCTTCTAATACTGCCATCCCAACGGGTTCTTTCCTCCGGTTTACCAACCCAGATGGAATATAAACTTATTTTCTCCCCATCCGAGCCACATGGCCTGCCCCTCTTAGCCTTCGTGATTTCAATATTCTTATAATGTAGGGTGAATCATACAATCTGTAGTTATGTAGTCTCCTCCATTTTCCGGTCAGCTCGTCCTATATACCTTATTTTCAAACATGTAATTTATGTTCATCTGCTAGGGTCGTACTCCAACTTTCGCAACCGTAAAGTATTACCGGCAGAATAATCATTCTGTATGTTTTTAATTTCAACTTCCTTGATCTTAATCGGGAGGTTAGGTGTTTCTGAACTGAACAGAAACATGCGTTGCCCGATGCTAAGCGACTTTTAATTTCTTCCATGACCTAGTTTTTGTTACATACATATGCTCCCAAGTATTTACATTTGTTTACTTTCTCTATATAAGATAAGATAAAATGATTTGTACGGGCGATAACAGCACTATGGCTAACGCCCGTCCCGATACGGGCAAATTTTCTCTACGTTTTCATTCTTAATTGTTATTTACCTATTTCCTTCATTCATTGTGTTTCGACTTATCATGTATTTTGTCTACGTTCACCTGTAGAACTATCTCATGGTACGCTTCTACCAAGACATCTGTGTTACTTTGTAGTGCATCTATATCGTCCCCTATTAAATCTACTTCATCCACGAACACAAACAGTTGGTTTAAGCCATTCAATGTTAGTCCCGTCTTTTATTGTTAGAATTGTTTAGAAAAGTTTTAAACTATAATGCTTAAATTACAGTTAGAATAAATCATATAACCATAAACATACCCACGTATGTACCTCAAACAACACTTCTTGAACTAAATATCTAGGCCTTCCACTTCTGCAATCATGGGAGCGGACATTGCTCCTGAAACGTTAGAAAGGTGAAAATGCTTCAACTACTTGAAGACTGCTCATCAACGCCGGTAAATACCAATTATCGCATTTTGAAGACTGTTTTACGAGTTGAGGGATAATAGTGAAACAGTTTTTCTTTTAATTATTTCCAAATGTTAATTACATCTTTTCACGATCGCGTGCCGGATACGAATAAAAACAGCATGTTTGAAATGTACGACAGCTTCAAAGCCAAACTTGTTTCTTTGATTTATAAATTAATGGCTTTGAAACAATAATGACACCTTCGCTGGGCATCATCTTTTGACGACGGAGTAAGTTTTACTGGTGGGCATCAATACTCTTTTCCGACGACGACGATACTACAATATCAGCGGACGGTTGCTACGCACAGGTGGCGCTCCATTTACTCATCTTCTCCAAGCTATTAGCAAAACTATCATCGAAATTTTCTAGTAGTAATAAATGTTAGCTCAAAGCGCGCACACTTGGAATACAATGTACCAGACAGAAATATCTGTATTTCAGGCAATGTAACTACATAGACTATTTGTGGTCGTTCCAGTTTGGGATTAGTACATGCATAGGAATTTTTATTTTCAGAAAATACTAAGACTGACTGACGAATCTGGCTGAAAGAATAGAATTTGTAGGAATGCTCCAATTCATTGACTATTTAGAAACTTGCATTTCGCCATATGCTGCCGATTCTTTACATTACTAAGTTCCATCAAATCCCAGTACTTTTTTTTGCCGGGGGGGGGTAAAAGAACTACATAGTGTGAATGCTGGAACGTGATTTTTCATAGTCCAGATTGAGGATGGTACAATTCTATGATCTCTCCAAAAAAGTTTTTCAAGATAAAACAACTCACAAGCGCTGATTTCAGATTTAACTGTGATTGAGGAAAACCCAAATGACATAATCCCTTTTTTTCAACGTTTGCTTTGGTGTTCGTGTACTGTACCACGTAAAACTTAAGGAGTCAAAGCAGTTGAGTCTTTAATGAAGAAAAGATCCCCTTTATAGTAAGAAAAAGAAATCTTCCGATACAAAATGAGCTTCAATTTCTTGTTTGCAGACACAGAAAAAAAATCAGTTATTCACAACAGTTCATAGTATTAGCAGGAATCAGCACATAATCTGGAAAAACTATCTGGTATGTGAATTTAGCATTACACAGAATTGCTGAGAACGTACTGCTCAGTGGTAAATATTATCAAGTTACTTACCTGTAGGATTTTTTTTTCTGCGTATGTACTAGATATTATTCTCTAAGTCTCTTTCGGGCCGAAAAACCCAAATGGTGAATTAATATTGTAAGATATTTTGAGGAAGAAATGAATGTAGTCGGCGAAATATTTCATAGTTCACCATTGCTGCGTTCAATAACGGGGGTGGAAACAACTGCCACTACCTCTATGTAACGCTGATGGTGGCAAAATACTTACCAATAATCTGTTGTGCATCCATCATAATATAACACACACTATTGTGGCCACTACGTACATTGAGGTGCTAGGGAGCGTCTAAATTGACAACATGACCGCTCCCTAGCACCAGTCCCCTCTACTATCATGTGAACACGCCTTTACGAAACATTGCCGCATTTTTATTGTGTTTATGAAGTTATTGTACTCCTGTCTTTGTATTCTGAAACGTAAGTACTTCTTGCTACCTTAGTTTAACATCCTTATTTATTTATAAATCCTGATAGATTTTTATATTCACATTCTTTACATATTATCTTGGTATTCTGATCAGAAAGGATACACACTCGAGTATAACTTGCGTTAGTATTACGCTCTAGAATTAACGGAGCTCCCTGTAAGAACCTATCCCTAAAAACGTAGTGATTACCAACTATTGCATTCTACTGACATATTGCTACAATCCGATGATCACTGATGGTTGTTGGATGAGTTCAGAAGTCTCCGAGTTTCATCCGGCAACAAACAATTCATCAGCTTCTACATAAAATGTCAGACGAACGCAAGTACTTGACAGTCATGACAATACTCACTTTGTGGGATAGGTCGCTCTTACAGAGCCCCTCACTTTCATTTGTCCTTACCAGGCAGTGGCAATTATATTTGCCACAATATTGTACTACAAAAAGGCAGCAACAAACATATTGCTACCAACACTGTTTCGTATTTTTTCGACAAAAGAGCAAGTAGAAAACGCTGTCCGGTTTGAAAATGGGAGACAATGTAACTCAAAGGGAAAAAATAAATGTCATTTACCACTAGAATAGCTTTCGTTGTTCTAGAGATCCTTTTCGTATGGCAATTTATGACACTTCACACTGATCTGCAGATATAAAATGATCTTAGTCGAAAAGATGCGGCTATGTACTTAATTCTGACAAACAATACTTATTTTCGATGGAGGAGATATAATTCCTAAGGCGTTATAAAGAGTTAAAACCACCATACACAGAGATAATTCAACTTATCCATTGTGATACGATGTATATGATACTACGCTTTTATCAAAAAATCTTTAGTTTGTATGGGCCATTTTTTAAAGTAATTTTTGACTTCGGTCCGTTACGATCATATTGTTAATGTCCTCCTAGTTAAAATTCACAAACACCCATGCCCCTGGCGGGATTCGAACCCACGACCTTGGAGACGCCGACCTAACGACTCAAACCATATGACTACCTCGGTCGACTATCAATTATTCTAAAAGTTAGGAAAATTAAAATCGGAAACTTATGTACAATCTCAATTCATTGAAACTGTCTGCGATGAGAAAGCGATGACCAGATGACAGTTCACGCATCAACGAGTGACGTAAAATCAGTTTATGGATGACTAAATTGGGGGATCGCTGAGATCAGGTAAAGAATTTTGTAGATTTATGGGGTCTTTACGTAATGGTGATGCTAAGTATTATATCATCACATGAAAGCTCTTGATGAGGGCTATAGATTGATGTAAAGGTAATTCGTTAATTGCCCATACAGCAAAATTACATGCATGGGTCCTGTTTCAATACTCCTACCTAACCTAACTTCGGTGACCTCAAGCTCTATAAGTACTTAATTTAACGGAAAATAAAACGGCATGTAACAAAGGAAGGTACAAACAAAAAAAGAATACTAGTACCTAATTCTTACGCTCTCCACTTGATCGTAGCTTACATCTTCTGCTGTATATTTAACGAAACAAACGGTCGATCAGGAACCAGTATTATATTGTATTACTCCATATCCTTCAAAAACAGAGTACTTTGAGCGCTTTAAAGCTATGACGGGGTGTCTACAGAATTCACACAAGCCAAATACATGACTTTCGCATGCAACAAAACGATGAAGAATTCTTGGAAGTAGCTAGGGAACTCGGGATTGCTATACCCGAACTCACGACCTATGAGTCTCCTGTGCAATACATCCTGCTTACTATTAAAAGTTCGTAATATCAAACATGCTTCAAATGTATGAGAATATAAGAAAATGGCAAATGTACTATTAAAAATAGCTGAAAATTACAAGGTTTACCTGATGAATTCATGACTTTCGTGACCTGTAGATATGCTGTACGATGATAAATTTAATTAACGGTATCACCTGAGATAAGCTAGGTATGAGTCCCTGCTACCCTCTTCTGGTTTGGAAACACTGTAATTACTACACTGCCTCACCAAAAGGCAACAACAGATTGTGGTGAAAGTTAGTAAACGGAGACAAATGTCTCCCAATCACTAAATATATTTTGGTGGCAAAGCATCTAAGAATGCATACAGGGTGTCCCAAAATAGTGCGTGTGCGCTCGTACCTTCCGGAACTGCCCTACATTCGGGGTGTGGTATTTTTCATGTTCTTCGGTATAGTTAACTACCGTCTCAATCAAGTATAAAGGTGACTGTGCTTGACAAACCCTTTAACTCCCACCAACTTTGTCCAATCGCGTAGATCCAGCATAGTTAATTCGTATTCACGCAACAGATGCCTAACGCTCTCCGGAGAAGGCGGAAGTCGACTTCCGGCAAGAGACGTGAATCCTCGAGTCTGATTCGTTGTGTGGAAATCACCTTCCCATCTGACCAATAAACACGTCTCCTTAAGAGCTTTTGTTTACGTTCACTTCGTTTCGCTGATGCCAAAATTCCTCATCAACTTGTGTTTTGGAGAGTCAGTCGTTGGAGTAGCTACAGGCAGACAGTGGAGAAAGAACCCCAAACAGCACCTCCTCCAATGCTGTGACATTAATTTAAATACGCGTAGTAGTAAAGTAGCAAACATGTGTGTGTTTAAAGACAGCTATAAGCGACTAATTAACACCAGCTCCAAGCTGAAAACGCTTAAATTATACTCTTTACCGCACGGGGGCTACATATGGATACATGCACTTACTGGTTTGTGTTTCCTCTGTAGTACCAATGAAGAAATATGCTTGCACGCTCGCGATATTTATACTTATGTCTTCTTTGACTCTTCCCACTGGGTGAGCAAAATTGCTTCCCATTAACATTTTTGTTAAGGTTCTTGTGACGTTATTTTGAAGCTATTATGAAACGGACTAAAATGTTTGTGTTCGTGCATTGTATTATGTTTGTATAACGAACCCAATGTATGGTGAAGATGATCAAGATTCGTGAAGCTCTACTAGATATCACGTAACATGACTACTTTCCTGCTATTGTATATTTTTAACTTGGTTTTATACGCGATGCGTGAAACTGAAAAGATTTATGCTAAATACAAACTTTTAATGTTACAAACTAAACAAACCGTAAATATATGAATTTCTTTAATTTCACATGGACTGTTACAGCTTACACATGTTGTTGTAGTAACGCAGTATGAATTTAAGACTTCTCAGAGGAATTCCGTACTTAGTTACAAGACACTTGTTCACGAACCACTTACACAGCCTGGGAGCAAAGCAAGTACTGTATTTACCTATATTTTACTGACATCAATTCTTAACAATCATACCCGTGCATACAAATATAATCATTATGGGATATCTAATACGTGGAAATTAGCAACACCATCCACCTGCAGTTTACCTCTTCTTAATTAAATTTTTAAGCGGCCAAGAATTACTAACCACTAATCATTTACATCCATAGTCTTTACAGAAGTCGACAGATAATTCAGTGGTAGTAAGTTTGATTTTATTAGATCTGACGAAATCGTTTGATTTATCGCAGCATAAGATTTTATTGGCGAAAATAAAATAATACAGCTTTTCAAAACATGTTATAAAATGGTTTTTCTTCAACCTTTCATATAAACAACAAAATGGTTTTTAACGGTATAAAGGTTTAGATGATCAGCCCCGTCAGTGCTTAAGGCTGGTGTGCAGCAAGGCTCAATATTAGATCCTCTACTATTCTCACTCTATGCCGACGATTTTGCTAGTATTAAGACTCGTCGGTACGTTTCTATGACGATGACACATCAGTACTACTCCAGGTTAACATTATGGCCATAATAGAGCTAATTAATGAGGATCTTGTAGCAGTGACTAATTGCTGCCTCGAAAATGATCCAATAATTAATCCTACAAAATATATTTCCACTGTTCTAGGAACTCGATAGCAATTAAGCAAAATTAAAACCACATGATCGAAAGGTACCCATAATAAACTCCAATATTTCCTTTTCGTCAACTATAAATAATCTTGGATTAATCGCAGAATAGAAACTCATTTTGAACAAAAATGTCTGACCAAAGCCTCACAGCAAAACGTATTTTACAACAACTTAAACTAAAAACCTGTCACGCGAAGGAAAATTATAACCTGTTAATATTTTCATCCTTTCTATTTGTCAGTGCTGTGCATCGGTTTATGATAGAAATCTTCTCAAAATGTAGAAAAATCAGAAACTAGATCATCCTTCTATCACATTTCCATTGAAGTGGAATAGATTTGAACATATCTTGCCGGTTCTTAACCCAAATGTTATTGTAACATGTCACGAAAGCTATTCTTATGGTACTGTTGTTTACGGATAAAATACGAAGGTTCACTAAATCCCCATTGCACTTATGTCAGAAGTTAATAAGCAGATCTGAAATACACAACTATGGTACACGTGATGATAAATTTGATATCGCTGGTCATTCACTTAGTCTGCAGCATGAGTTTGGAACTCCTTACCGATATCAATAATAAACAATACTACAAAAACCTCAGTTAAACTCTTTCTACAGAGATCAGCGATTCAAGCTTTGGTACATACATGTTTACAGATGGTCTTGAAGCGTGTGTGTATTCCTTTTTCTTTGACTACGTATTCTCATACACTGTTCTTTTATTCTACGTTACTTTAATTTTCATTCCTATTTGCAGTAACTCTGAAAGTTTCAGATCGCTAAAACGCAGATATGTTCACTGAAGGCTCACGTGGTAAGATGCTTTTGGTGACATTTTCCTCTGTCAAATATCAAAGAGAAGTCAACCGTCAGAGTTATCAGAGGAAGGACTGCAAACAATCGGTCAGTGAGGCTCAGATACTAGGTAACTGAAAACTGATTCCCTTAATAAATGACAATCTTGGAACACTAAAGCAATAAATATTAGCCGTATTTTAAAGAAATGAGTCGCCGTGGCTCAGACCAGACGGTAGCGCGTCTGACTACGAATCGGGTGCCCCGGGTTCAAATCCCAACCAAGTTACTGGAGACTTTTCTCGCAGTATTCTCATGCCTCGCGCTCTGAGATGCACTCAGCCTCCTATCAAATTGAGTACCGGAGTGTCTTTGGTACTCCTGGGCACCTTGGGAAGGTAACGGCGATCGAGCGTGGGACTGACCACCCCACCTCACTTCGTACCGTAAGAAAATGTGGAGCGCCTCCACATCCTCCATGCGCTGTGAACGGCGCGTGTGTATCACACAGGGGATAGTTTCTTTTTTAGTATTTTGAAGAAACTGTTTTGTATATTCGTTATTCATATCGAAGAATCTTATTCTAAAGACACGTACGGTAACTCTTCCGTTCTTGCATCTTCAGGGCTGAAAGTCTTCACTCTCTTTCTATTACTCTATATATACTAAACAGTGAAATCAGTTTTAAGGTAATCACACAACGAATGAACCAATTACAATCCATGAACATTATTCAGGAGACTGCAAAAAATGCAATGAGCTTTAGCAGATGGTGTCGTAAAACCATGCGGCGTTCTTTTTATCAATAGATCAGCAACAAGCGATAAAGGAACATAAGCATGTACGGTGGTATTTGGAAGCTATTCACTGCAAATAAATCGATATGAAATGGTACTGCTGAATTTTTCACGTTTTGCTTCATTTTGGTGGATGACAACCTCAGAAGTTGCCACCTAAATTTGTGCTACAAAAGGTCAGTGTGGTCAGTTATTCTGTATTCCTTCGAATGGTGTGATCTTGAGATAAGAAAATTGACAGGTTATCAACGAGCAATTATTTGAAAATCATGTTTCCCGACCTCTTCCTTGTTATTAATATAGAGAACATGCTCTCTGTTTTCCCCTTCCGTACATCGCATACTGAAAAATGAATCATTACTCGTTGCAGTATCTATGCAGATCCTTCACCCTTGATTTTGGTTCTTCGGCCAAGATATGACATTTGACAACGCAACTACCAATTCCGAACAACTTGTTCGTTATGTTGAAAACACATCTGTTGAAATTAATTCTCTTTACAGATTCCCGGTCCCCGTGAATAGAAGAAACGAACTTCCCAGACCCAGGAAAGCAGAACTAGGCTTATAGGCAAGTCCATCTCGAAAAAGAACCCCCAAAGATTCTGAACCCTTGCGCCAAGCTATAAAGGAGACTTTCACCAAAAGCACATACAGGATGTCTAACAAGCTCTGGTATCGTAACACAGAATCGTTCGCTCAACAATGTCAACAGGAGCTATCCAGTGGGATTGGTTTCATTAGAAACGCGAAGGAGAGTGGAGGTCTGTCCTCGACTATTCAGGAACAAACACTGTTACGTCATTTCTACAACCCAGACATACAAAAACCGTGGTAGAAGTCGCCATAAGGTATTGTTATGCGTATGGTAAAATTTGGATTAGATGATACTAAATAAGTTCCCGATAGTAAACGTAGAGTTCCACTATGCGCTCGATCGAATGTGTAAGGATATGGCTTGGAAGTACTCCGTTCTGGTCAACCGGAAGTGGGTGTTCCTGAAACGGGGCCACGAATGATAAATCCAGGAGGTAGAGGGAATTTCGCTGATGGTCCACCTTGCGTATTTAACCAAAATGTAACGAACTAGAGAAACCTATAGCTAGAAAAGGGAACGTATTGGACATCTGACAAAACCTAGATACGGTAAGTTTGGTCACATTTGGAGAAGTTTTCCTCTTCGCACCTTTTTATCCTTCCTATGACAAACTACCAACATCGAGAGCGTCTTGCGACTACTCCAAAGAGATATTACTTGCGACCCTCGGATAGTTTTTGAAATATTGCCAAAACTCCCTGAGAACTAGTTTCTACTGTTGAAGAAAGAACGAAAGTTATTGTACCATTATTTCGGAACTTTGATGATCCGAAAATTGTTACAGTAGCGCAAATGACATAGCACTGAACCTCAAACGTGATTTCAGATGAACCATTAATTATCCCTGGGGCTCTTTCAGGAGGTGTTCCCCAAATGCTGTAGTTAAATAGTGAGTCACAAAATGGATAGTCTTACAAAAGATGCACAACATTAGGATGCTATTTCAAAATCCATTCTTTGCGCTGCCGTGTGATAAGGCACACGGTGATAATATCGTTGTGCGATATAAACACAATACATTCTTACTGCATGAATAAATTGCTTCCCACTTTGTGTAGCTGTAATAATCATTAACCATTAACGGAAGAAATGTGGCAGCATAGATGTGAAAAGTCCCATATTGCCTAAGGCGCCTCACCAGAAATTAAAATGAGAAATATATGGTGCTGATGCTTAAACGACATTGAAATCAGAGCTGTTGGTGACAATTAACTATGTTTTAATTGCTAGCAGAACGTTTCTGTACTTGTTAAAAACTGTCAATTTCTTGCTTCTAACAAGAAACAACGTCATGATACTGTTACACCAATCACGTTATCACTCTCTTGGCACCTCATTCGTTGAACTGTTATCTTGTGACAACCAGTTCTTCCATTTCAGAAGTTAAAACATCAAATACGTTCTCGGCAATCAAAAAATGCCACGTATTTGTAACGGTGAAATTCCTTATTATGCTGACTGTGGTAGTTTACATTAAATATTTGTAGAGGAAGTAACGCAAGTTTACACATTTCTAAATATATCAATATACAAACATATTATGGGCTGGAAGGATAATTTATCATTAAAAAATACGTACCTTGGAAACCTTAACTATCGTCGTCCTCTTCAAAATTGAGCTTTACCTTTGCGAAAACACTTTTCGGTTTCATTCTGAAGGTTTCTTCAGCGCGAATGACAACTGGATCGGTAGTTGGAAGAAAGAAATGCCAAAAATGAAAAGGTCCTTTTTTTCTTTTTTTGCGTGAAACGTGCTTATTGCATAGATACATAATTCTAGTTCGAAGTAAGAAATTGTTTATACAATACACAAGTTCTTTCTTGCCTCTGACACTGTGAATCTATTCGCTGAGAGACTAAGAAATGACTTCCACCGTTCTGGCGTTTATTTCCTTCTTCCTACTACCGATTCAATTTATTGGGTTGTGAAGTGTTTTTGTACGTGCACATATGTTCTTACAAGTAAACCTATAGATAGTTTCAGTGTGTTTTAACCAAACTTGGTATGGGAGTAGGGGACATCAAAAAACGCCCAGAAAGCACGATTTAAAAGTGCTTTCGTCCATAAAGACGGGAGCAGTGGCCAAAAGTTTTATTCAAAAGAAAAAGTTTCTTGTACTCGAAGTCTGAAAACACACGTTTATTTGTAAAGCATGTGAAGAAATGGAAAATAAAAATATACAATGGATACTGAGTGAAATGCATCACTAGGCATCTGGCATGGCTGCCCTCTTGAATCTCAGCTTTTTTTTTTTTTTTTTTGTAATATATGAATCTGGGCTAGAGTTTTACCAGAAATACATTAGTGAAGTTAGTTTCGCAATATATTTATTTTCGATATAGATAATGAGCCCATTATCTCTCTCAAAAACAGAAAAACAGATTTTATGACAAAACTGACTTCACCAATGTATTTCTGGTAGAATCCTGGCCCACACTGATGATACATTTTATGGCCTCCTTCTTATTTAAAAAAGCAAGATTCAAGATCGTGGCCATTTTAAACGTACACTCTCATTGACAGTGCATTTCACCCAGTATCTATTAATGCATTTCTTCAAATGTTTTACATCCATAAAGACTTTTAGATCACACCATAAGAACTCGTTCTTTTGAATTGAACTTTTTGTAATTGCGTCCGTCTTTATGGACGAAAGAACTTTTAGGGTCAGTTCTACAATCGACTGCTAACTTCTAGTTTGCGCCAAGTTGAGGCCAAGTCTGATTATGGCCAATGAGAGTACGCAAAAATGAGAGTTGGCCTGAACTTAGCGCTGATTAAAAGTTTAGCGGTCGATTGTAGAATGACCCTTAATCGTGCTTTCTGGACATTTCCTGATGTCCCCTATTCCTCTGCAAAGTTAACTGGCAGTAGTGTACCGAATCCACGCAAATATTGATCAACATGTTTGCAATTTTCGGTACACTAACTAATTCTATGGCTCAACGAAAATCGCAAGCTGACAAAAATCCAAGCCAGTTTTCAGCACAAATCGAAGATCAATATTGTCCTCCCAACGACCTCTTTCCCCCCGGCTTACCAACTAACCACGATGGAATATAATCTTCGTTCTTCTCCCATTAGGGCTACACAGCCTCGTGATTTCACCATTTTTTATAATATCGGGTGAATCATACAATCCGTGGTTCTTCATTACGGAGTCTCTTCCATTCTCCGGTCGTCTCGTCCCATTTCTGCCTGTGTTTTTTTCCCAAAACCTTATTTTCAAACACGCAATTTAAGTTCAACTGCCAGAGTGGTACTCCCAACTTTCGCAACGATAAAGTATCACCGGCAGAATAACCGTTGTGTATGTTTTCAATCTCAGCTTGCGCTGCCCGATGCTAAGCGACCTTTTTGTTTCTTCCGTGACCTAGTTTTTGAATGTTACAACACTACTTTCAGTTAATTTCTAAGAACATGTACATAACACAGACCTATCAATATCCTTGCACATGCTGGGTCAACATGATTACCATTTTCAGTAATGGGTGGTAACAGCACTATCGCTTACGCCCTTCCCAGGTAATATTACATGTGTGTTTGGTTCTGTACGTTTTGACCTGGCAACAATTGTAGAACAGTTGATCACGTTCCAAACATGGTGAAACAGCTATTTACCCATCACGCAATTGTTCTTTCCTTCTTTTAATACACTTGTACTCTGTCCACATGTACACGTACACATACAAAAAACTACTACACAATAAATTCAAGAAAGTTTTTACGTTTGAAGGCGAAAAGCAGTTCCATAAAGAAACATTCCAATTTTCTACAGTACAACGACAAAGGTTTCCACGTTTTTTTTATAGTATATCGATGTAGTTTTAAATCAATTATACAGCGTGTTCCAACAGTCCCTGACACTTTTCTCCAAGTTCCCAAGCCCGCTCCGGGTTCTTTTTCAAGGAACAACGTTTTGAAGTGAGTTAAAGGCAAAACACAGGAAATGGAGACGGCTAAAACTTACTCCATCTCAGCATCGTCAATGATGCACCACAACCGTACGAGGCGATGTCAAGTGATATGAATCCAGTGTTGCCAATTTGTGTGGGAGAAAATCAACGCTGTTTGGTTTCTTTTCTGTACTTCTCGAAATAAAATTTTTCAATAAATTACCTCCAATCTTTAGTGAGTGTAACCATGTTCAAATTTAATTTTGGTTGTTTTTTTGAGAATAAAGAAACTTTCAAACGTTGTCGTTTGGGTCGTTTCTGTTTTATTTAAAGCCTTCTGTATGACACATGATACAGGAAGTGAGAGAGGCCAGTTTCTGCAAGATGTTTTGATAAACAACTATTAGTATTGCCATTGTTGGTATCCTAGTCGACAGATTGCACATTTGGTCATACCTATATACATATGTGAACACTTAAATTTAACATGGTAAACGCCTAAAGATTGCTGTAGTATCCCTTGTATCCGGTAGAAGATCTCTCCATGGATTTTCGGGGTACAGACACAGGTTTCAAGTTATTTTTCAAGAAGATTTTGGATAATTGTCCTTTCAAGAGGTGGAAATGAAGGAAGTTGGCCCACTTTTCCAGTATCCTAAAAAGTTTAGTGGCACAGAGCCTCCACTATTACTGAGCTCATATTGAAACTGTCTCTAAAATTTCACGGAAAGAATCTTATCGAAGGTTTTCCACAAACAATAGAACTGCTCTCGGTATTTATTTATTTAAAAAATAGGAAATTCCACAGGTCGAGACAAAAATTTAAAGTTAAACAGTAGGAGAGACTCAGTAAGTTATACGGGTTTGGGTACGAACAACACTGCTGTAATGCACGAATGCACGTGTCCTCACATGAGCGAATCAAGTCTCTCTCATCCTCAGCAGTATCAGCACTCCTCGCTGAAGGGAAATCAATGGTGTTTGATATCTGCTTTTCCACACAATATTTCAACTTCGATCTCGGGATCTTGCAGTTGCAAAGAGAAGCTGAGTTTTGGAGTATGACATTGGAACAAGATGTCCGTTCTATCAGTGAACCTTCACGTTAAATTTTGATATGAGCTCATGACTAGTTGTTATCTTAGTAAACCACGCCACACATTGCGCTTTTACCTACACTTCCACCATTTTATGACAAACTGAAGTGAACGAACCACAGACACTACTAACTGCATCCACAAATCTTTTGAGTCAACGATTCCAATGGAAAAATCTACAAGTTCTGTGTTTATCAGTTTTTCCATAACTAAGACCTGGAAAGTCAGGACTTTTCAAACACGCTATACTGTCGCTGTGAATATGATCCGAATATTTCGTTTGCATTCAGATGTAAGAAATAGTATACCGAAAATTATGTATAGAGAATCGGCAAATCTACTTCTGTCAACCGAACTGGAGATCTGCTCAGACAATACAAAAGGTTCGAATCATACAACAACACACACATGAACTTAGTACAAAAGGAAGTATTAAGAACAAAGCATCTTACCTGTCAAAGATCCTGGCTTCTTTCAAAACATTTCCTAAGTTAATATAGGCATCTAAGAAATTTGGATCCAAAGCAACAGCTTTCTCAAAATGATGAATAGCTAGCCATATTTCCCCTTGGGCATTGAAGACACAACCCAAATTGCTCCACGCCACTGCGAAGTCTGGCCTTGTTTCTATAGCTTTCAAGTAGCACGCCTAGAGGTTAGGAAGGAATACGTGAGGTCGAGGGTCAATGAAAGAGAGAAACAAGGGAAGATAGGAGGGAAAGAGAAGTAGCCAATTAGTGGTCGTTTCATGCTGTTAGAATTTTTCATTTCAAAGGGGCAGTATTCTGCCCTTTATTGACCAATGCTGAAATGCGCATTCTAATGTTTAGCAAAATTTCGCAGCGCAGTTGCCAGTTAATATGATGCTTTAAAGGTTTAAGAAACAGAAAATAACATTGTTTTCTTTGCTTTCCCTAGTTTTATCTTTTCTAAATAAAAAAAAATCTAAATTAATAGCAATATGCGATATTTAATAGCTATGGAAGAAGTAAAGCATCACATTAGACCAGCAACTAGAAAACGCAGGCGCAGATCACTTCGCGCGCAAGGCCCTAGTGCAAAAATTTACAAAAGTAATGAAAGGCTAATATACTACCTATCCATCTTCCCCAAGTCAGCCTCCCTCAATTGTGAATGAGTTCAGACCCCATTCCTTCTGTTATTAAAGCACATTTAGAGCATGATAAAATTTGCACTCTAGAGAGAGATTGATTTTTCCTTCGTCAAGAAGGAAAATCTGCTTGAATTTCCATGGGAGACTGACACACCTAGTCTTTGCTACTTTACCTGACTCAATCCTTGGTCTCTTTAAAAACCCCAAGTGATTCTATAACCAAGCCACTACATTTACAGAGCACTAGCAGCAGGAAAGTCCACGTACTTCTAGGCAGTCCTGACGAAACAGCTGGGCCAATTGCAAGTAAGGCAACCAATCATCCTCAAGATCTAGTTATTCACAGTGGGGAGAAAAAATAGAAAAGGACGTTAATTAGTATCTGTTAAATGAGATAAAAATCTTCCTTAGTCACCATAAATGCCGCGTATTAAAAGCACTGAAATTATGTTTAAGCTCACTCTCATGAACTCTTCAAAGAACGCATCGATAAACGCTTAAGATAACAAACAACAACGTATTAGACAAACAATCAAGCGGCCTCGCGAACTGTCATTAAAGCAAACTCAATGTAAATTATTACTTCGAAGATCTTTTCCAAGATGATGGAGAAAAAAAATGGCTTTTGCACACGGCACTTATAGGTTTCAACATTTCCTGATAGAGCCATCAACACTTTATGATCTGCAATCAAGGGCTTTGTTTTCCTTCACTTTACTTTAATTTGAATCAGAAAGAAGTCATCTTAGTTTCTGATAAATTAGGCAAGTGTTACCAAGAGAGTTTCTAAAATTAACTGTTTACCTATACTAGACAATTCGAAGGACTATATCCACTCTTCTCAAATAATTCATCGTATCAAGAAGCTTTACACATACAACACAAATATCGTCATTATGATTACCCGATTTCTTCATAATACTAGCTTTCCATGCACCATTACTACTTAATGCAACATGAACACGCATCTAGATCTCGGGGTGGCCAAGAGGTTAGCGCGCTCGCGGTCAATTCCCGCTGGGATCTTGAACGGAGTGGTTCAGAGTCCACCTTACCAAAAACTGTAGGTCCCGTTCCTTAGCTCACCAGCGTTAGGGCGTTAATAATAATTCAATCAATGAACACGCATCTACAATTAGGTTCACACAAGCCAATGAACTGTCACCAAATATTTGGTATTGTATTGAGTTTTTATCTTGGACCAATTGTTGGTTCGAATCCAGTAATACAAGCAGTCATCGGCATTGGCAGTTAATATGATGTAGATATGCATTTTGTCTTCACATTTATAACTCTTCAACGTAGATTTCAACATAACTAACTAACTAACTCTATGGCTTATGGAACTCGCAGTTCATCGCCGCAGTAACAAACGTTCGCCATTGGATTCTATCCTGGGCAGTATCAAGCCAGTTTTCATCACGAACACCTACTTCTCGAAGATCTCTTCTAATATTGTCCTCCCAACGACGTCTCGGTCTTCCCAATGGCCTCTTTCCATCGGGCCTTTCAACCAGGATAGACTATAATCTTAGTTTTTCCCCCATCCGAGCTACATGCCCTGCCCACCTTAGTCGTCTCGATTTCATTATTTTTACATCTGGTGAATCGTACAGTCCGTGGAGTTCTTCATTATGCAGTCTCCTCCACTCTCCATAGGTTAATCAATTCTTCAGTTTAAATTTGTGGCTAACCTTATTCTCAACTAGGATCAGCGCTTCTTAAGCATATACGTATTTCACTCTAATGCAGATGAAATACTATGTTTTGTATTTACTTTACGAATGAAGTATTCTCGTAAATTGACACAAGAAGTTCTGAGCGACTCTTACAAACACTTAACTAGCAATACTTGTTTAAAATAAGAGAGTACATTATAATCAATTTGATAATAAAAAGAACTCTTTTTCCATCCGATTTTCTCACCAGACAAAATGTGCTTGCGTGTAAATGCTTATTTTAAAATTCGACGTAACGAAAACATAACAATGACAACCACTAAAACGTACGTTGAGAAACAGAACGGACATATCCAACACGAACCGAAAAGAACTTTCTCACACTGTAAAGAAAATCGAATGTCAGCTGCCCATAAATTTGACCATTACGAACACGA
>JAGDQP010036170.1:0-19185 GCA_022664845.1 Lepisma saccharinum | reverse complement strand
GTTCACTCAGTATCTTGCCGAAAAGGTCAAAAGTAAAGGTAAATTTAAGATTTCATCATGTACGCCCTCGTAGAAACTATAGGGAAATATTGATATGTACGAAAAGTATTCCTTGATGTGCTTATACACGATAGAATATTGAAACGGTAAATGGTTTGATATTCTATTCTAAATCAAACCTTAATATTCCTACATAAACATACCAAGTTTGAAGGTAATTTGTTTAACGATTCTAATATGATGCTCGAACATAAAACCTCAGAAATGTCTCGTTGACATGCAAAAGGTTATTTGTTTAACGTGTCTTAAGTGTTAATAGATCTATCCTCTATTAGGACAAGGGCGCCAATCATGGAGAAAGGGGGCGCTTGTCCCCATAACCAGAGAAAATTATATTTTGAAAGATAGAAAAAAATTAAATGTTTAAATGTTCTTTCTGTATTTTATTTTTTTACTTTCATTTTATATATTTATTGTCAAAACAACAGGCAGCCTAATTAGAGTGTCGATATTTACAATGCTCATTTACAGACATTTTTATTACAATATTTCTAAATGCTTCTGAAAACATACCACATATATGCAAGTTCTACACATTTCATTGTAGGTAGTACATATTATCCAGATTGGTGACTTCCTTATTATATTGTCCCTGCCTTTTGCAAGGAAAGAGACCAGTGTTGTCTATGCCAGTTTCTAATGACGGGACACGAAACTGAAACTGTGATACTAAGTCTGTGTAGTTTAAGCCATTTTGTATTATTTTCCCAAGAAATAATAGATCAGAAATGGTTGCTCTACGCCTTTGCTCTAACAAACATAAACATAGTACATTTTCTCTAATGTAGAAACGTTGTTAAACTATCTTCCCAACCTTATTACAAACCCTAACTTATCTTGTAATATTTGTAATATCTTGCATACTTTTAACATAAACATTAAATCGATAAATCTTTTTGTTCCTACTGAATGATAAAACCTTATATTTCTTGGTATTGACTGAAAGATGATTGATGGCGCAGCCATTAGTAAAGTTGCTAAAATATGCTGTAATTTTATGGCATCTTCCATGCAATTTATTTTTGCATATATTTTGAGGTCATCCGCAAATAGCACTTTTCATTATCCGATATGAATTCCTGTACGTCATTGATGAACAAGAAGAATAACAACGGTCTACGATTCGAATCTTGCAGGACTCCTGAATCTATATTCATCAGATTTGTACTCAAATAGAACAGACTGTTTGCAATTAGTTAGATAAGAGCACATGAACCTAATCAAGGATGGAGTGAAGTGATAGTGATTTAACTTACCTGGTAATACATTGTGATTAACTCTGTTAAACGCCTTTTCAAAGTCAATATAAAGCACATCAACTTGCTTTCCTTCATCCAACGAGTTTGCAATAAAACCTGTAACATTTGCAAGTAGGTTACCGTGAATTTTTATGAAACAAAACCATGTTGAGATTAATTATTCGTTGGTATGCAATCTGTTCAAAAACTTTTGCAAAGGCTGGTGAGATTGCTATTGGCCTTTGATTGTAATTTCTCTTCTGTCGTTTGTTTTAGGTATAGGACAGAGTGACAAAGTAAAGCAATTTCCATTTGTTATGAAAAATACAAATATTGTTTTAGTGTCAAGTTGAACGCAATCAATAGAGGATATTTAAATATATCAATACAACTTTTGACTATGTAGGACCGTATGCTATCAGATCCAATTGCCGTTTTGGATTTTAGATTCTTGATAGACTTTTTCTATTTAATTCAAATTTATTTGGTCAACATACAGTATTCCAATTTCTTCGTAACCCCTAGAATTACTATCAAAATTACTGAAGGGTTGAGAAGAGTATACAAATACTTATTGGAAAGACTTTGAAAAGTGTTAGCTATTTCTTCATTTTTACACAAATCCCGACTTTCAAATTTTAATATATTTAGGGGGAGTTGTTTTGTCTTGCTTCTAATTACTTTCCACAGTTGATCTGGATCATTATTGATATTATTTTCAGAATTTGATATAATGATGTTATGGGCTATTTTATGTCTTTCTTGACTTCCCTACGAAATCAAACAAATTTCTAATAGTAGGGTTTTGAATTTTCATCTTGTATTTAGACTTTATATGAAAAATTGTTTTAACCTTTAGCTTCCTAATAATTAAACCAGAACAGATACTTTGGGACAGAGTTTCTTTTGCAGGGGACACATTTGACAATATTCATAAATGAAATCGTGAAGTTTACAAAGTCATAAACATTATTGTACTCTTTTAAACGTTCCCAATCAACTCCCAGTAGAATTTAAGGTGGATTTAATGTACTACATGACATGGTTCTTTTTAAGATTTTGCGCACTTAATTTCGTAGATATTGTCGTGATTAACCTGTTGATAACCTTTAGTAAATGATAGAGAAACTGTCGCTTTATCCTTTCCTCCCCTCTGAAAATTACAACATGGGCGCCTTTGCTCGAGGATCTTAAAAAGTTTCGATTAGCACATGTGTCAGAGTAGTATCTGTCTGTTTAAGTATCGCTACCATAGAAACATTAAACGCTTTAAAATTCTAACACTGCTAAAGGATTAAGCGTACTTCCCTAAATCGTTATGTCAAATTTGGCTATAATTAGATCAGTCATTCCGGCGAAATTGCGTTTAATAATTAAGTCCATTTATTGTGGAAACCGTAAATGATTTGCCATACTTATACAGATCGAAGGTGACTTCCGTACATTGTCATGTGAAACGCGACTGCATTTGGATACGTCAATCAAATATAATGCTCGAATATGTATGTTATGAGTCTCGTTACCATAGAAAACGGTAAATGTCTTAAGATTATAAATCGTTATGTGAAGTTTCGGTGCAATTGGATAAGTCATTTCTACATAATGCCCCAATATGTGTGTAATAATCAAGTCTCTTTAGCATGGAAACGGTAAATAGACATTCTGATGTGGTTCAATGATTTAACTCACATTGTCAGATAAATCTGAGATAGAATGTGGTGTGTATTTACCTAATTTCAGATTTTCTGTAGTACTTCTTCGGATAAATATTTATAGAACATAGACTGATACAGGCAGGGTGTTAGGAGGTCCTGGGGAAACCACTACCCTGCAATTCTCTTCAATGTCATTAATAAACGAATGAGCAAGCTCCTGATTAGTCGTCTTGTTATTCACGCCCTCACCCCTTACGGAATAGACATTAGTCCTATTAGAAAGCTGTAATCAACATTCTGGTTGGCATATGGGCACATGTTTCCTAATTGGAACACACAGCTTGACCCAGTCACATATTCACACAGGAAACGCATGTTACAGAGTTATCTACACAGTAAAAAAATATATGTTAATTCAATACAATGCGGTGTCCCAGACTGACTACCACTTTTTTGTGTGTTAAATCAACACAACACAACACACGGTGTTGATTTCGGTACTGGGAGATAAAAGTTCCGGCTGCAGCGAGATTTGAACGTGGGTTGCTCAGTTAGAAGTCGAGCGTCTTACCGACTTGGTTAAATCGTCAGACAGAACAAGCACTAGATTCAAACAGTATAGAGGATAAAAATTGTTGCTGAACCCCAAACACAAAGAAAGTTACTCTTACAACTTATGACTTGATTTCATCACTTTTCCATTGGTCAATTAGGGATCAGAATTCCTACTCATCGAGAATATGATCTATTTCTATAAAGCGAGCGCAGCATTTGACATGTTGTTACGATAAGAAAGCAGTAATGCTGATCAAGTGTTTGGCTGTCGCCATCTTGCTTCCTTTCATAGAAGTAGAATATTCTCAATTAATTGTAATTCTGGTTCACAATTGACAAATGGGAAGTGATTATAACTTGGAATAAGTCGTACAAGTAACTTAGTTTGTTTTGGGGGTTCAGCAACATATCACTGTTTAAATCTATAGTGTAGTCGTTTAATTCAAATGTTGTTGAATAAATATCGTTTGCATTGAGTGCCTTTTCTGTCTGACGATTTAGCCAAGTCAGTAATACGCTCGACTTCTAACTGAGCAACCCATTCTCAAATCTCGCTGCAGTCGTAACTTTTTTTTCTCCCAGTACCGAAATCAACACCGTGTGTTGTGTTGATTTAACACACAAAAAGTGGTAGTCAGTCTGGGATACCGCATTGTGTTGAATTAACACAGCTATTTTTTGCAGTGTATGAATGACCACTAAACATCCAAAAATGGTCGAAGTTTAAAGAGAAGACGTTCGTCAATTATTTCACTCTTCACGGTATATAATATCGAAGATAGATCAAGCGGATATTAAATTTGAAAAATCAGATTATTCTGTGCTATCTATAAATGACAATTTACACTTTGTCTATATTTTTCAATATCTTCTAGGTATTGTGTGCTGTATGGGTAGATATAAGTGACTTCAAACATTTTGTAAATATTTTTCTCGGATTTCTAAATAGTGGTTTGTCCTGTAAGCATGTAAATTTATCGTTCAACTTGGTAGGAACATATAAAGCCATCCTAATTAAATCGATATTTTCCAGTTTTAGGAGATAAAACTGGGATGCAACCTACTTTAAAAGCTCGACAGGCATTTTGTACTATTTACCTCGATTGTGTCCGTACTCGGGATCAAGGGATAACATCTCTTCTGACTTACAAGGAACACTACTCAAGTGTAACACTCCGATTTTGATCAAATTTGGCAGGTAGATACTATACATGAAATAAACGAATATGTGTTATGTAGTGTCTGCGGAAAAACGGTTTTAGGGGGTAAAAGCCCCCACCGAAAATTGTGAAAGTGGCCGCCCGAAGGGAGAGAAGAAGTGGGCCGAAGTGAATGAAATTGTGCACAGAGATTGTAGCCGCAAAATGAGGGAATACGTGTTTCGTATTTGCTAGAAACAACGGGTGGATGGGGTACAGACCCCTCCAAACATTTTATCACGAAATATTAAAAGTGCTAATAAGTGTACGTCAAAAGTGCCGAAAGGACATGGAGAATTGTAACGAAACTATGTGTAGGGACAATACGCACAACAGAAGCGAACACGTGTTGTTTAGTTTGTGCGGAAAAACAGTGTGGGGGACAAGGTTGCCCCCTCCAAAAAAAAAGGTAAATATTACCGCAGGAAGGAGTGGACCGAAGCGAATGAAATTGTGCATAGATATTGTAGATGTAAAAGAAGGCAATACGTGTTTCCCAAGAAGTGTTCCCCTCCAATTTGCTTCAAATTGGGCACAGCAACAGTAGACAGAAAATAAATCGACACGTGGTTGGTTTGTTTATGCGGAAAAACATCGTAAGGGAGAAAAGCCCCCTCCCGAAATATTACTATCAAATATGCTATAGGTAGGAAACGGCTAGTGTGAAAATAGTGAAAGTCTGCCAATAAATAGATGGCTTGAAAGTAGGTAATACGTGTTGCTTTGTGTTCCCGGCTGTTTGGAGAGGCAAATAACTCTTCAAACATCAAACATGTTGGACACTCGAAGTAAAGACTGGGGAGTAGAAAGTAAAGAAAACGTCGTGATAGAGATTGTAACATATCTGCGCTCTGACACATTTATGTGTATGTACACAGATATAGACATATAAAAAAGTATTGTACAAGTCACTAGCTGATTATGGTTCTAATGTCTCAAAAGAAAAGGACGTCTGTGGAAAAATAGTCGAAACACAATGAGATTTTGCACCACGCGCAACGCGTTAGAGGTACTGGGGGGAAGGGCTTTTACTCCCTTACAATGTTTTTCCACATAAACAAACCAACCACGTGTCGATTTATTTTCTGTCTACTGTTGCTGTGCCCAATTTGAAGCAAATTGGAGGGGGACACTTCTTGGGAAACACGTATTGCCTTCTTTTACATCTACAATATCTATGCACAATTTCATTCGCTTCGGTCCACTCCTTCCTGCGGTAATATTTACCTTTTTTCGGAGGGGGGGGGGACTTGTCCCCCACACTGTTTTTCCACACAAACTAAACAACACGTGTTCGCTTCTGTTGTGCGTATTGTCCCTACACACAGTTTTGTTGCAACTGTGTGTAGGGACATGTCCTTTCGGCACTTTTGACGTACACTTATTAGCACTTTCGATATTTCGTGATAAAATGTTTGGAGGGGTCTGTACCCCACCCACCCGTTGTTTCTAGCAAATACGAAACACGTATTCCCTCATTTTATGGCTACAATCTCTGTGCACAATTTCATTCACTTCGGTCCACTTCTTCTCGCCTTTCGGGCGGTCATTTTCACAATTTTGGGTGGGGGCTTTTGCCCCCTAAAACTGCTTTTCCGCAGAAACTACAAAACACGTATTCGTTTATTTCATGTGTAGTATCTTCCTTCCAAATTTGATCAAAATCGGAGTGTTACACTTGGGTAGTGTTCCTTGTTAGATAGGCTTAAGGCTAGACAATGAAATACTGTATAGTGTACTCTTCTGAAACACATTTAATTGTTCATTTATTTTGTTCTTAAGTACAAATTCAAAGTAACAAATTCGTTATCATTTTATCATTAGATTGCTTAGAATTATGCTGGTAGTTCCGTTGGTCTTAGAATAATATCATGTATCTGAAAAAAATAACAATTAATTATTTAGACATTTATCATTGCATGAAAATTCGCACTAGGATTAGTTTATGTCAAATAGTTTTGAAAATGATCCATTAACAATTTAGTTAAAATTTATAATTTGACAACTCTTGAAATCAAATTAAGCAACAGTTTCATGTAATTTACAAGCATGTAGTACATAAGACATTAGGCACCAGAAGAGTCTCTCTTGTAATAGTGAATGTAGGATAAAACAACTAGCCAACCTTTGTGTATTGATGGTCTGTACCTAAGCTTCACAATGTCTTAAAACTAAGAACTCACATAACGCTTTTCTACTCAGTTCAAACATTCCAATCTGATTGTTTCTAAGAAATTCTTCAATAGTTACTCAAACATGTCCCCAAAGCCGTCCGTTAGAAGTTCACCAGCTCGTTTAGCACATTAATGAAAATTCAAACAATGTCTCCCAAATCTTCTCACGCGTAATCTACCCCAATTCACGTTGATGTATTCGTAAATCACTAAAAGATTTAGTGACATCATGAAATAAATCTTTTCTTATAATTTACCTGAGATGCTGAAATCGCAGTTTCTCATCGTCAATATTCATGAGATGTTGGTATACACGAAAAGGTTTCATTTTAATTTTAACTTATATCAGGAGGCCAATATCCAGAAAAGATTCCAATTATATTTCTTTATTATTACATACAATTACATAGCTTACGCCTCTTTGCCAAGCGACTGATATATCAATCAAATGGACAAGTCGTGTTTTTTCGTTTGCGAACTAAGCTCTCCTCCCTAACTCTATGCAAGGAGCATCAAGTGCGATATATATCCTGTGTCGCTCATCAACAGCATTTCCCTTGACCTGTCCCCTTTTTTCTTTTCTTGATTTCTATTCATCAAAGCCCCCAAGCTTTTGAATTTTGAATATTATTTATGACCTTTAGACATCTAAGACTTAGGCCAGAATAGGGGAGGGGAAACGATGCGGAAGGGTATCAGTCAGGATCTAAGTTGAAGGTACCATCCCGGCATTTGCCTGGTGTGACTGAGGATAAATACTGGATAAACCTCAGTAAGAATGGTCAGCCACTGAGCTTGAACCCACGACCTCCCGAATACCCCGAAGCACTACGATAACAAATTGCTTTAAAATATATTTTTTCAAGACACAGCACAGTACAAAAGGTGAAGGTAGTCCATTGCTTCCATTATTTGTCACGAAAACAACTACTGTTAAAATCGTTCTTCCGATCATTGAGTAAATTCTTTCAAAATGACATGAGAATCAGAAAGCCCAGACCGGCCATTTGTTAAATGTTTCTGAATAATTTCCAACTCATTCCTAAAATAGAGCAGGTATAATAATTTTTCACTTCAGCAGCACAAATAATTTTTTTTAAATTAAATGAAAGAACTGCAAAAGTTATATGAGAGGGCAGAACACAAAAATTTGAATCGCTTTTGCAAACTTTTCTGTAATTTAGTCCATTCGTGAAGTAAAGTGAAACATTTTTGGAATCAAATTACAACTTCTTAAAGGTCCTTTCAGTAGAAAGATATGGACAATTTTTTCACCGTCCCTAATAATATTCAAGATATTCTATGAACACTAAATCGAAAGGATCATTTTTTTCAACATTTCTGCTATTTCTGAAGAAAGAATAGTTCTTTGTTAACATTTTAATTACCAAAGTTGTAGAACACAAAACAGGTCATTTTACCTGTTGAATAACGCCTATCGCTATATAAGCTGCGACATAATTCTCTAAGAATATTTCATCCGCCATCTTGAAAATCGTCCCATTTTGTTGTAGGTGGAGGTGTTTTTATTACAACTTTGAATAATATTTATCAAATTATACCTTTCATGGGGTGAAAGAATATCCTTTTCCTCTGGAAGTACTGTATTTGTTTAATTGTTAACTGGTACTGATTCAATATAAGCTTCAAAATGGTGAAGCAAAGAGGAAGAATACGTATGTTTGTTTCTCTGAAACTCTGTGAACTTTAGATATTATCAGTACTGTGATGGATGTGGAAAATGATGTGATCACTTGGTTAGTACAGATGAGAAAAAAATAGTTCTCTGGTGTTGCTTTACATATGGCACATCTTTTTGAATTTGAATTTATTTTAAGGTATTTGGGCAACTATGGCTCAGGCCGTATGGATGATGATGGGATGAATGGTGCAATGAAGAAAGTGGGAGGAAACGGGAGCACCCCGAGAAAACCCACGCACACGGTGTTTGTCCACCACAAAGCTCACATGGCATGAGCAGGGAGACAGATCTTTTATTCCAGATATAGTTGTCAGCTACCAAATTATCACATTTCCGCTTTCGCCATATCAGATTTCCGCTGTTTTATTCAGAATAACTAGTTTAAGAAAGGATCTGTGATGCAAAAATATTGTGACGCTTCAAAAATGCTATAATATAGAATAAGACATTCTAAAATCATACAAAAGTTCATACATAACCAGTTCAAGAGTTCTATCCGTGCCGATTTTTTACTTTCTTTCTTGTTCATTGTTGTTATGGATATCCAAACCTATAGCAATGAAGCTCTTTCAACAATGAACAAGAAAGAAAACGAAAAATCGGCACGGATAGAACTCTTGAATTTGTTTTGAACTTTCTTCCCTGAGAGTTTGAACTCTATAGGTTTGAATTTGTAGGAGCAACATGGAAATCTCGTGCATGGAGACATATACGGAGGTAGAGCAGTAGTGCTGCCATCTTTTGTTGGAGATCTTGGCTTTACACTAACATTAAAGACCGAGACGTCATCGGAAGGACAATATTAGAAGGGATCTTCGAGAGGTAGCTGTTGTTGATAAAAGAAACCGGCTTAATCTTACCTGGAATAGAATCCAATCGCAAACGTTTGTTACTGTGTTTACTATAACCTTGCGAGTTCCGTAAGCTATCGAGTTCGTTAGCTACCAAATAAATGTTTATATCATTATAGTTCCTTTTCAATTGGAGTAAGAATTATAAGATTGAAAAGACTGTCATATTTCTTATGAAAAATGAAAAGTAAACAATTGTTAAAATTTGAAAGGGTACCGGTATTTGTTTGGAAGAGATTAGTCTTTGAAATTATGGGAACTGCGTCATGGTTATTTCGGAGATGGGGACCCCTAGGTGCAGTTAACTGTCCCTTGTTAAATGTGAGCTCTTCGCCTTCTATAGCCTTGGTGTTCAGGTGAAACTACAACACTCAAATAAACACTATATGAATATTAAACTAACGAGTATCAATTCAAAGTTAAATTCATAATTTTGCTTAAGAAATAAATAGAGGTAACAACAAACAACCAAATCATCCAAATTAATTTTCTCTCTTTTAGTTTGCCAGGAAGAATTGAAAATTAAAGAATTAATTTGTTGTATATACATACCTGAACATGTGGTGGTGAAGCCAGAATGTGAACTACAACGTCAGCAATATCCTCTGATTGCAAAGCTTTAATCGATCTATAATATTTTCCTGGTCTTTCTACATCATTTTCAAACATACTGTAATAGAACTCTGTCTGTACAAAACCTGGACTGACACTCTGAAAATAGTTAGAAACACGAATACAATACTTAGGAATATGAAATATGTCAAAAATAAAGAAAATTCGTTGTTACTAAGTGATAGGTGAAACGGGCATAAAAATCTGTCCAGGGCAACAATGAATTTTAAATTCAAATAGATAACAATACTTTAAGGTCCAGTGCGCAAAAATAACACAACGCAAAGAACTTATAAATAATGTATTAGAACCTGCCTGTTCACATATTCTTTACGTATTGGATCATTAAGTATGTACTAAAGATACGTTAATTTTTTATGCACTAGCCTTAAAAGTGTTTTGTCGCACCGATAGGATTTATACAACAATGTTACAACGTTTATATAATTTGAGTTGTAATTTTAACACCAAACAAGATCCCCTGATGATGTAAGCAGAAAGGTTTACGAAACGATCGTCGGGTGCTAACTAAATGAAAGTCTTAAAACACGTATTGTCTACGTAAACTAAAAAAAAGCACCAACTAGCATGAAGAAAAAATAGTCAACTATAGGTATCAACTATTCAAAGATTTCCAACGCCTTCTTCATCCAAAACAGATCAGCGCTCTAAGTTATGAAAAGGCTACATTTTCAACATATAAATATCAAAGAAAAGAGGGTGATCAAGGAAGATGATCGACCATGCGTTGGCCTGAGCTATACATACACAAAGGTCATAAATAAATTCATTCTTTTAATCGTTCAGAAACAATTGCGACAATACTGGCTCAGAATCCGAACAAGACTGCTTCTGTGGAATGGTATGATTCGTAACATTTCTAGTACATTGTTACGAACAATAAAGAACCAAAGGTTGTTTTAATAACCAAGGTAACAACTTTCTTATAAAAATTTCGATTACAATAATTCTAATTTCTAAGGACAAAGTAGCTCGAAAGGCCTTCACCAAAGTACCTTTACAATAATATGAAATGCGTTAAAAGGGGGTATTGAGTCATTTTTAAGGAACCACATGAAACCATAATATTCCTAGAAATCTGTCAAAGTCCTTGTTAAATGACTGACTGGTATGACTTGCTAAAATTAGTACAATATACATTGGGCCGCGGAGAGCTCTTCATTTTAATCAATTTTAAACAAATCCCGGCGAGACACTTGACAAAGAATCTTGTTAGAGATAACAAGAAAAACTAGCGATGCGATATCATTTCTTTCACATTTTATTCCGTTTAAAATAATTTCATTTTTAGATAAACTTTCAATTGCCATTTCCACACGGAAGGTCAATTCGTCGTAACGTGTTACTGAGTATATAGTAATAATTATCAAATGTTTACATGTGTTTTAATTTAGTGTCGCGAGTGCCTCAATGGAGTGTCGTAGTCCTCTGTGTAGTGGGGTAACCCCGACACTTTTCACTAGTTTTATATAAACACCCTCAGTTACCAGTGTTTAAGGATGTGAAGAGTGAAACATATCTTAAATGAAAGAAGAGAGAACAGACTATATTATGAAAGAATCCCGAGTTTGGGTGGAATACATCCGGTCGTTTCTACGTAATTCGCGAAAATATGTTTCGCTTTGTTCCCATGGAAACCATACAATTTTCGCTAATCTCTCATTTTATAAACCTTCTCTGCCACAGATACTACACTGAATGTTTCCTGGCACAAAAATCTCACAAACACTTAACCAAAAATGAACTTTATGTGAACGCATCTGAACTTCATGTGAACCTACCGAATAAAATGTTTTTTTAGTGTGCTCAATGTGTCTTTTTATTAGCTTCTGGCCCACGGTGCACATTTTGTACACCTTAAGTTCATATTAGCTATAGTTCACAATCTCTACACTTCGTTTTGAGATCACTTTTAGTATATTTGCCAATTTTAAATGGACGTTTTGTGCATAAATTATGTCAGTACACCAGAAGTGTATTTATGCATTTCAAATGTGGCTTAGTTCATTTTAATTTCACGAAAACCTTCATATATTATGCACTAAAAACGTGCTAAAACTGGAACATATTGTGAACTTTTTTCGGGACATATTTTGAACTTTATGTGTAGTTAAGGTGTACTTTGATTTTCAGTGTACTATTGTACGGAAAATGGCGACCATTGGTCCAAAAACCTCGGAGGAGTTTAATTACAAAAACAAATGCAAACTGAGTGTTAGCTCAATTAATTGTATTAGTAGCGCTATATACATATATTCATTCCCTGAAAAATCAAGTCTCCAATATTCCTTCTTGCAACCCATTTACGTTTAGACTTTTTAGATAAAAATAGCACCGAACGAATTTAACAGAAATTGTTCAAGTTTATGAGTATCTTATTTTGTTCTTTTGACATCAACAATGCTCTTATTTTTCTCCTTTCTTCCTTGCTGATCTTCTAAGCCCTAAAGGTAAAAATGGAAATTATAATCGGAATACGTATTGTCTCTGTCTACTGTATTAAGAATGTAAATATAACCGTTAGGTCAATTTTTCTATCACAGATGGCACTTCGGTCATTTCGCTCTGATTTTTCCAGGAAAGATTAATAAAATATATTATAGTCGTCTCAATTAGGATAATTTATAGTGCAGAGTTATTGCTTCCATTTGCATGTACTGTGTATTAAAGTACTGGTACTTTTAAAATATGAACTCGTATTTTGTTTCTCGCTACAATTATTACTCGATCCATCTTAAGGTTTGGGATTAAGATGCTTTAGTTAATATTAATGTCGTTCTAGATGTGCTGAGTAGAGTAAGTGTATATTTTTGGGTATTGACAAATTATAAGGATATATTTTTGAATAAAAAAAATAACTTGAAATACAGGGTGTCCCCGAAATAATGGTGCAAACTTCGAGAGGTGATTAATAACCTGAAAACAATAAAAAAGTTCCTTGGCAGGTATTCAAAATTATGCATCGTTTCAGAGATACATGCACTCAAAGTGACGGTGGCATCGTCACAAATCACATCAGAGTTTGACGTATCATGACGTAAGCGGTGTCGGCTAAGTAAATCACACCCGAACCATCTATTTAACCAATGTTTTTGATTGAAGAAGTGCTGCAGAGACAGATTTCGCAACCTAACAGTTTCACTGTCAAGGAATCAAATAGTTTTATAGGGCAAGCATAGAAAAACCCTTTAAGCTGTATTCGCCAATAGTGAACATAACTTAATTAGATATATTGGGTACTACTTCGAGTGTTATTTGCTGACCCGACACCACTTACACCTATACTTGACGAGATATTACGTCATTTGTGACGATGCTGTCGTGACTTTAAGTGCCTGCAGCTCTGAAACTATGAGTACACAGATTTTCCAATTTCTTCAAAGGAACTTCTTTCTTGGTTTCATTTACATAATCACCTCCAGACGTTTACAATACTATTTCAGAAACACCCTGTATTTATTACCAGTCAAAGAAACTCATTTTTGCTTCGTACGAAATAGTGAACATTGTAACAACTAATTAAGTGCTGTTTACGCTCAAGACAAGTAACGATTGTACTTAAAACTATGTACATTACAACCACCTAAAGCAGGTAGAACCTTCTTATACTCACAGACCGGCAAACTATAGGAAAAGTCTTTCACGGACGGGGAACATGTCACAAAGTTCGAGGTTTATTTGACGTTAAAAGGGTCCCACCACGTTGTCAGATTCTATTTATTTTTGGAAAGGAAATATAAACTGCAATCTCAATTCTGGACCTTCGAAATCTACAAAATCTGTGTCCAGTTTCGCGAACTAGCAATTGAAAGCATAGTTTGTCGGGACGCGTACGCAAGTTCGTAGAAAATAATGAAAAATTAGGAGAAATGAACTAAAATACAGCCAATGTTTTTACAATGTTTCTTGAAACAGTCCACAATTAATCCGTTATCAAGCATTACAAGTCTATTTTTATTGGTTTGTTATTAAAAATTATGGAAACCGAGACTAATTTCACTAGGTGGAATGAGTTATATTTTAATAATACTTCAAGGGCAAAAGTTTTAGAAACCCTGGCTATAGAGATATAACACATAGATTGCATTACTCTATGTAAGTTGAGGTAAAGTTAGGCCAGTTTAGTTAAGAAAACGGTTACACCAAGAATGGGAATACGCCACTAACTCGAAAAAGTTCGATAAGGATAGCTTATACAATTTTAGAGTTATTAAAGTCATAAAAAAGGACATTTTAAAGAAGATAGCTTCATAACTCAGACAGTGCTTATAAAAGTGCGGATAAAATTCATTCACTGTATTTCAGAAATTCCGGACCTTTAAGCTATGTCGGTCCGTTTGTGTCCCATATCTCCATAAATGGCTATATACAAAATTATTATCATTGCCTTTCGCTCCAAACAAATCTGCTACAGACGTACCCTTTATGATCTTTGTTTTTGCGTTTATTTATGTAATACGAGGGTTACGTTTTTCAATTTCCGGTGAGATGGACAGAGATAAAGACTAACGCAAGAATGCCAAGATATACAACAGTTATGTTTATACTTCTGCTACTTCTCAACGAAGTTTCACCCTCATTCATTCACTGGTCTAAACAGAGCATCAGTTTTTGTACGTCCCCCTGCTTTATGGGAATCATCATCATGGAGCCGAGTTCGTTCTTCTCCAAACCTTCGAGACCTTTTCTGTACAGAATAGACTCTCATGAACTCATTTCAGTATACAACAACACACAGTTCCCTATGAATTTCGGCCGTCCAGTCCATCACCATGAAAGAATCAAATAAGAGAGCAAACATCGCACTTGAGGAATTCTTGATCTCACTGGCCATGTTAGGTATTGAAGAACTGAACGCGGCCGCATTTAATCGGAAAGTGTGCGTTGTGTATCAAAATGAGTTAATGAGAGTCTGTTCTGTACAAAATAGGTCTCGAAGGTTTCAAGGAGAATGATAAGGCTTATATGCCATACTACTGGAAACTTTCTTCAGAAGGGGGTACAAAAACTGGCGCTCCGTTCAGACTAGTGAATGAATGAGGATGAAACGTCGTGGAGAAGTAGCTTTAACATAATTTATCTATATCTTGACATTCTCTTTACAACTCACCGAAGGATGATGATAAATACTTCTCATAGAATCTTGTATTCCACCTTTCGAACAAATTTTCAAATTGCAACTGGATGATAATTGGAGTGATGAGTGTTTGCATATGCCTTATATCACTTCTATTTCTCCAATCAGGAAAACATATAGTGCTGGTGTTCGTTTTAGGAAATAAAATAACCTTCATTTGTATTATGTACAGGGACGGTTTTAGGGCTCCAAAATAGTTGGAACAGGATTTTTGTGAAGGAATGTTTAGGGAAATCTGACATTTCTTTCATTTTTCCTCTGTCTTTCCCGGATCTTGTTATTCCTCCTGGAGGAAATATCCTGAAATCAGTACTGGTTTAGCCACAGGTTTGACTCTTATTTTCAAAATAAAGGTATTTCATGATTATTTTTTTCCAAAAGTAGGGTACAGATACTGAATATGGATTCCCAAGGATCTTCAGTTATATGAGACTTTGCTGGAAAGTGCGGAACTTGCGTCGGAAGGAGTTTTTTCTGAAAGCTTCAATGTGGTTCTCTTGAGAAGTTGTATTAGGCCAGCATTTTGCAAATTTCAAAACTCTAAAAGTTGCCTGAATGATGGCCTATGATTGAGAGTGACACCCAGAAACCGAACGAAGAGGAGAGTCTGAAGTGAGTCACAATCTACATTATTTTAGTGGAAATTATCACTCATGTCACCCAAGATCCGCCTTCTGTCTGAAGCATGGACGTCGCCAGAAAATTTTCCAAAGGAGATCAAGTATAGTTGTTGCCCGAATTTCTCCATACTGTTGGCACCGGCCATACACTGCGTACGTTCTAGGCGAAAGTCAGGTATAATATTAGCGCTCCCGTATGAATGTCAGTGAGTAAGGGAAAATATAGGATTTGTCCTGTCTGTCCGTCTCAGGAACTACAAGTCCGACAGAGATGAGCCGTGCACCGTTGGATTCGTCATCATCTCAAACGGTGAGGAAAATTATCCGTTTGACCTTGACTCTAAAGTTGACAGGTTCTTTTCATTTCCTCAGAATCATCCATTTGGCTATGAATTTTCACATAGTATTATTGTAACCCCCATCCCACCTCACCCCACCCAGAACTCAGTAGCTACGAGTCACACAGAGATAATCCAAACTCCGTCGTATTCGTCATGGTCTGAAACGGTGGGGAAACTTTGACTCTAAAACTAGCATGCTCTTTTCAATCGCTTAGTATTCTTCATTTGTGTCTCTCGTAGATCTCCAAATCCGACAGGGTGAACAGCAGTATATATGGTTCATGTTCGCAAATGTTAATTTGAAAATTTAGAAAAAGCAAACCTTAAACACGAAGCATTTTTTAATCCGTGAGTCTTTTGGTTTTTAACGAACCACAAGTACCCATTTGAGGTTTTTGTTTAACAATTTATTACATGATTCGTGCTTCTAAGGAATATGCCTTTTCAACAGTCAGAACATCTCAGTATTCCCTTAATAATAGTACAAAGGTGCCTAAGCACGTTACTTGCGAGTATAGAATTCGCATATAGGGGAAATGTTACAATTTTTCTCCAATATTTCTCATAACTGCCCTGAACATGTCTAATCGATTACATTTTTTTCTCGATACATTTCCCTTTTTATTAATTATAAAATTAAGAAAGAGGGAGCAGAATGTAGGATACGTACAGCAACTCTGATGTGGCTATTAAGATCTCTAAGTTCTCGCCGTAGTCCCTCAGTGAGCCCTCTGACAGCATGTTTCGTTGCAGCATAGAAGTGAACAGCAGTGACAGGCGGTATCCGATGTGCAGAGATACTGTAAAGATGTATGTTTATTAACTTTTACGACACGAAATCTCCCAAGAGTACAGAAAAAAACTTGTTACCATGTGCGATCGCAAAAAAGTAAATAAATAAAATTTGATCCAGTGTTTATTGAATTACACTACAAGAAAAACTACCTCATCCATGTAATATATTTAGAAGAACAACTAACTTGCCGAAATAATATTTTTTTCGTCTCTCTAAATAACAAGTTACTTTCATGTCTCTTAATTGCTAATAATAACTGAAATATGAGTTACCTGCTAATATGAATAATCTGTCCATCGTCTACGTTTCTTTCTCTCATAGATTTTATAGCTTCTCTGGTGCACAAACACAGAGCAATTACGTTGACATCCATTTGGTATCGCCATGAGTCAGGCGTTCCATCTAAAATATTATGAACAATTTAAACAGCTAAAATCCCACAAGAAACGTACAACATCTATACATATAAATCCGAATGTATTGTCCAGTTATTACATAGGCTATACAAATCTGCATACGCGCATAGATTTCCATTAAATTTTACATACGTGTTCCTTGGATCCCTGACTCCCTGGACAGTTTATAGATATATTTTAATTTACCAGAAGTGACCATGTGGCCAACGAATTAAAGAAAGGCAGTAACTCTATTTTTGATAACATGAAATAGATCAATTGTTTCCATGTTTAATTTCAAACAAGAACGAAAAGAATAAATAAAAATTTTCTAGATTTTTTAAATCGAAATTTTGATTGTTGCAAACCAGAACTAATTTGATTACCTAAGATTTGAACAAATTGTAATAAGTAACATTTAGGTAACTACTACTTCTACTACCAGGGACGTATGCAGGGGTGGGTCCTGGGAGTCCGGACACACCCCAATTTAGATTTTTTGTGGAATTAGCATCATTATTTTGCAAAATTATATGCATTTTACGTAAATTTCACACCAAGATAGACCTTGAACACCTCTAAAATCAACTTCTGGGTACGTGCTTGACTACTACTACTAATAATAATAGACTAGGTACTAGTAGTAGTAGTAGCCGTTGTTGCTGTTGTAGTGAATGCAGTAGAAGATGTTGTTGTACAACTCTTATTGTTCCTTCAATATTTTATTAAATCCGCAACAACGGGTGGGTAAATTAGCTAGTTGCCTAATAATGTAGATAATGCTGAATTTAACAAAGAGGACTGAAATAATTTTATACATCGAACCATATTATCTTTTACATTCATAACCTCAACGTCACAATAAGCAACAAACATTAATTATGTCACTAACAATATAAAAATCATATTATTACATTTTGCCAAGTCAAAAATTCCGAAGTATCATTTGCCATTATGATGAGCATGTTAAATGTGTTAGATTCCGGTTTTAAATAAATACATTGGCATAATAAGCTAGTCTTGGGAATTAAGGAATAAGATGACTTTTGTAAAATATGTGTGTCTAATACAGTAAACTCTCTCTATTTTTTTATCTCTTATATGAATGAAATTTGGAACTTCAAAATTTCATTTTGGGACCACAGTAAATTGCAGATAATTAAATAAACGGTTGCCGAATTTGTGGTTATGAGGTTCCACTGTATTAGTCCCAGTATTTAGAATTTTGTGTCACATATTGCAATCATTATAGGCCCTGGAAAATAATTGAACAATAATATACAAAGAACGACAAAATTAATTTTGTCCAGGACATAATTCTAATGCAAACGTTTATTACTGCGCCGGCGAATCCTGCTTTTTGGCATTTCTCAGTTGTTGTCTTTCTTTTTTTTCAAATTGGGCTCTACTTAATTCTAGGGTAATAATATATACAGGGTGATTCAAAAGTCCGGCACCATAGGACCGTTTCGTTATGGAGTGCACTAGAGAAGTGGAACAAAAAATGTTGATGACAAAAGTGCATATGGAGAATTCAACTAGCGTATTCGGGGAATCAGTGGCGTACCGGAAATACATGTGAGTGGGGACAACTTGAAAATTTCAAATGGAAATTTTTTTGATTAAATTTTCTTATTAGCATCCTAAAAGAGAGAGAGATTTTTTAGGAGGGACCTATAATTTTTTGTTGTAAAGGGCTCTAAGCCATTTCGTTTAAGAAGTCTCGGAGGGAATTGAAACTGTGATTAATTCAGAATACTCTAAAATATTGCATTACGTATTATTATTTGCCTGTATTCATAAAGATACGTGCTGTGTGTAATGTGTCT
>JAGDQP010036169.1:0-19185 GCA_022664845.1 Lepisma saccharinum | reverse complement strand
ACTAGCGTCTAATTCTTTCCTGTTACACAATTCCGGGAAGGCTTTCTTGATTGAAAAAGATTTTTGAATTAAAAGTCTCCACTTGTAGTCGATTGTCTTTACTTTCCACTCAGCTGAAGTAAAAGGAATACTAAAGTACACAGAACTTCTTCGTGGCTGTAGTAGCTAAATTGTAGAGCACTAGGCAGGCAACTGGGAGATCTAGGTTCAGCATTTGTAGCAAAAGAAATGTAATGTTTTGTAACAGAATCAAAACGCTTCAGCTTAGTTCGTGGAAATGTACTCATCAAGACACCCCATGCAGATCCATCGTTGAATTTTTCTACATCCTTTTTTTTTTTTTTTTAAAGAAAGCTGTATTCCTTATTAGAGTAAGCATGCCTTTCATGCCCGCGAATTCTTCATTCAATTTCTTGATTTTTTGATTTGCTACACATTCTTTGCGTTAGATTAGCTGAAATTATTTAAAGTTGGTTCTGTTAAACTAAATTAGGAGATGTAGGATAGGTTACTCTGTTCTGTTCTTACCATAACCTGGATTCCTTTCCAATTGCCTTTTATGGACTGAATAGACAATTCTGTCATAACTCAGTTACGTCCGAGAGATGACATCCCTCGACGTTGAGTTTTCCGGTGCAGGGATGGGGAAGGTAGAATCTAGTGCATTGAAGTACCACCCTGGTATTCATATTGTAAGTCTGATGAAAACTCTGCAATCCCTCATTGAGGGTAGCCGGGAGAGGGCTCGAATTCACGTACCTCCCCATTACCTATCGGAAATCCGGGACATTCCTAGTTGCCACGGGGCTGTGTGCTGTACGCCTGTTGTTGCGAAAATAATATGCCTGGAAAAAGTTTTAAAACTTCAGAAAGCAATCTATAAATCGCAAAATGTCAATTTTCAACCCCGGCACTCTGATCACTTTCGAAACCGTGATAAAATCCTTACATACGTAATTACTTTCTATCGAAAATTAAGCGATAATTTGCAGTTCAGAACTTTTGTAACGTCGCGTAAGAATTATCCTTGCACTTAGCATTTTTCTAATGTAAGAGACTCTGTTTGACCTAAACAGCATAATATTCATTTTCGTCTCCTCCAGGAAGTACTAGAAGTTACTCAAAGCAGTGCAACCTGGATTCTGTCAGACACTTTCAGTGGTGGTGTCATCCCCAAATTCTCGAGCACCCTTCCCCAACAACAACAACAACAAAAATAAATAAAAAATAAACAAATAAATAAAAGTAATATAAAAATAAAGCTAGAAATCTATTGAGAACCTGCAAAACTCTACTTACACCCCCGAAACTGAAATTTTTGGCAGAATCGCTGAGTGCAAAGGATGATTATTCATACATTTTGAATTTACCCATTCAACGACTCCTTAAATAATAACTTTCACCTGGGGCGGTTTAGTTGGAGTTTATTTTACTATTTCTAACGTATAAGCAATACGTTCTACTATTTCTAACGTAAACTGCCATAATTTTATCTAACGTTGTTAGTTATGTAAGAAGAAAGAACAGATTTTGAATAGTTCCAAATCAATTTAGTGAATTCGGATCGTTCAGATCATTCCAGATTCCTAACAAGTAAGTATGTTGAAATTGGTGCTGGCAAGGATCAACAGGTTTCCTGGAGGTATCCAAGATATGTATGGGCACTGGGCAGGGTGCAGAATCTTCCCAACTTATGTGAGGGAGGTGTATTTTCTCAGTGGAATACATTAAATTAGAACCTGCGTTAAGCTCGAAAGTGTTTAATATCTCTTGAGGGAAGGAAATGTCCCATCTCCTCCATGATTTCGCACCCTGTGTATGGATATAAAATACACATATATAAAATGTGTATAAAATATGCACAATTAGGCCTAAAAGTATTCTAATTCTGCTTAAAATTCTGAATGTAGTTGGCGTTTGTACCCCTGGACCGATACCATAAATATATCCTTAAATGTAAGTTTACTCAACGCGGTACTGTTGTTCTTAACAACCTGTCAGTGATTCTGCCAGACCCCCATTCCCAACGGGAGGGTGTGACCCCTCCAAATTCTCGAGCACACACGCAACTTTAATTTTTTACGGCTAAGAATCAATAGAACGCAGTAAAACGTTACTTACACCCTCGTTACTTACTTTACACCCTCGTTACTTACTTTACACCCTCCCAAAATGAAACTCATGCCAGCATCTCGATCTTCCTCTAGGCTGAGAAAATGGTTATTGTTGGATAAAATGTCCACCAGAAACACAAATTAACCTTTCTATAACCGTCCCTTGGAAGGTGAATCGGTTCCGAATACAAGGTCGTATCACTGGCAATTCACTCGACGCTTGGTAAACTAAGCGAACGTACAGTAAACGTACTGACTGTTTATATAAGAAGTTACAAGAAAATTATGAAACAAGAACAGCATAATGTAGTTACTAATTACGTTTCAAGGCAATATAGTATCTCAGTTCGTCATTTTCAATCAACAACTTACACACAAATGTATTCTGGTCTCTCATTCCAAATTTTTAAATTCACACCCAGTTCTGTTTCTATCATGCTAATATTATTTCACCGAAAAATATCACAGCATGTCATTGAGGAAATCAAATTTTTAAGTAAAACAAGTTAGCGCTGCGATCCTATTAACAATCGCGAGGGCTTCGGTCGCTTGATAGCATCTCAGACACACAGGCATTCCTTCTTATAAAATTTATTGGCAACACTAACGACTATGATGTTTAGGGACGGGAGGACACACAAGGTTGTTCTACAACTGAGATGCAATACGTTTTCGATCTGGACATTTGCCGAAAAAACATATGGGCAAACCTTGGTGGAACTTAAAGGCCACATATGGAATTGTATAGCGTTCTTTAATTTTCACTCCCACTCCCGTTGAACCATCTGGGGGTGTGTAGAATCAATAAAATAAAGAAGTCATTCCTAATGAATTGACGATATCTTTCGAATGACACCTCAAACAAGTTCCTATCTTCTGGTTCTTGAGATATGATAGTCTGAGTTGCACTTTCACTCCCTGTTTCACTCCCTATGGTCTGCCGAATCGAAAAAGAAAGATAGCCATTCCTAATGAATTAACCAGACCTTTCAAATGACACCTTAACCAAGTTCCTACGTCTTCTAGTTCCTCAGATATAATTTCTTTTGACGGACAGATAGACAGAATCAGGATATAAAGTCCATTATTTTTGCTTTTGCTATCAAGGTACCTAAAACCTCCCTACAACTGATTTCATTCCTTTCCATTGTTGATCATTAAGGAAACGACAAAAGATTTTAAAGCGTTATTCTTGATGTATACACTATAATATTTATGTGTCTGGGAACAAAGGACTAGTCCTATTTGTCTCTCAAATTTGAGGAAAATGAAATATTAAAAATAAGAAACCAAAAATGTTTACTTGTTTAATGTTACGCATTTTCGTTAAGAAATGGGAAGGAGGTACTCAAATATGAACAAAAAAATGTTCTTAAGATGAAAGAAAACATTTAATTCACTTCTGAGAAAATCAACTTTTACCAGTGTGGTCTTATTCAAGGTTACCATCCCAGCATTTGCCTGGAGTGACCAAGAGAAATCCAAGAAAAACATATTCACGATGGCCGGCACTCGGAACTGACCAACTTTTCTTTTATTTTCTTTTTTTTTTTTTAAAAAAAACAAGTATACCTGTTGAAATACTATACATATTTGTTAACATGCTGAGATTTGCAGAATCATATCACGTGTTTCGGTACAAAATATTGTCCTGATAGGTAGTTCAGCAAGGGTGATTTTTATTTTTAAAAAAAGTATCATTTTCCATCGGCCAATACATACATTCTCGACCTATATTGCATGAAGTGAAGTAGGGTTTTCAGTGCCGTGCTCGGCCGCCTTTACCGTCCAAGGTACCAAGGAGAAGGAAGTGCTCACTTCTGGTGCACACCCGAATCGATCCCGTTACATATGGGAAGACTACAGTGAATCAGCAGTGATAAGACAACGCGGGTGATTGAAATGTGTTGTGGTTTCCAGATGTAAGAAGATTTTAATAGGTGTAAGAGGATTTAATTTACTTTCTTGTTACATTTATTTTTAGCATTCCAGTTCTGGAAAATGCTTTGCAATTTTATCTATGCGTATACTGTGAATATCTCACCTAAGGTGTATTGCGACAAACTGTAAACTTTTTCTTTATCGCTCACTTAGTCGATTATTGTGATAGTTTCTAAGTCAGGCCAAGGCCGTCATAGAAGGGGGGAAAGGATGTGCGAAGGAATCGGTCCTGTCCTTAGTGAAGGAACCATCCTAGTATCTGCATGGTATGACCAAGGGAAAACAGGGAAAACTTCAGTCAGGATCGACGTTGAACCCGGGTCTATATTTTCCCATTATTTAATTATCTTGTAATGCCATATAACTTTTGATATTCTACAAATGGTCCTATGAACAATGAGCGTGACAGGTGTTTATTGAATAGCACATTTTAGTGACATTTCGCTTCAGTCGGGTTTTGTATTATACATGTACAGTCAGCGAAAACAATTCTTGAGCCTTGGCAATATTTCGTTTTGAATAACTTTAAAATAGATCAACCTATTTATGTTCTGTTTCGTGTAATTTACGGAAAGTTATGCTCTCTTTAGGTTAGGGGAAACTCTACTCAAATCAGTTCATTCATTTAATTACCTGTCCAAAGACTTCGCAAATCATTTTTTACGAAAAGGGAAGAGCTTTTGTCACTAACTACACATATCACCGGCAATGTGTTAAATCAGGCATTCTTTATAATGGGTGATGATCGTAGGCAAAATATTTGTAATGTGAAGAATCTTTCTATTCTATTTTGGTTAGAATTTTGAATTGTGAATTGTTTATTGATGGGTTTTAAACAACTTTGGCACAGGAAGGAACAGGGTAAAAATGGATGTGTTAAGGAATCCATTGCTACCTTGCTTTACTGAAAAGACCATCCTAGTATTTGCCTGGTGTGACCGAGGAAAAAGGCGAAATGAATCAAAAGGAATAATATAAGCTATCCCTTTCAGAAGATAATCTGTATATGCAACCGCACTGTTGCAATGCAGGCAGATAATTACTTCATAATAAAATAAAAAGTAATCAAACAAGCTACATAATAGTTTTAAAAAAGCATAGTGCCACCGTATCAATCAAATGAACGTTCAAAAAGAAAATACCATACCGTCATTTTTTACAAAAGATAATGCTAAGCTATTGGAAAGTACCTACCAGTTTTAGATTAGTCATAGTTGTTCCCAAAGTTTCAGACCATGAGGAACCCAATGATGTATGGCTCATCTCTGTCTGTTTTGTAGTTACTGAGATTTAAGAAAAACGGATGGGCCAAAGACTGTATATTTCCGTATTCACTTGGGTTTACACGGGGACGCTAAGAACTACCCAGGCAGTATCGTCGCGGACTTTGGATCAGCATTGGGTAGGTACGCGAGTTCGACACTGGGGAGGCATATAGGTTTGAGTCCTACTGCCGTCCATACAGATTGAGTTTCTCCGGGCTTCACTCAGTTCCAGGAGACCAATGCCGATATAATACGTTACAATCAATTGCATTTGAAAGGAATTTGCAAAGAAAAACGTTGTTAATTTCTGCTTCATTTCAAGATATCGTTGGTTTTTTTTTCTGTTGATCGGCACAACATTGCAAATCATTCCGTTTGCTGGAAATGGCATTTCAAATTGGAAAATATCGCATGCTCATGTAGTTTGAATGTCAAAACAAACACAAACCCTCTCTGTCTCTGTTTCTTTGTTTCTTCCTGGTGGATAAATACTCTATAATGATATTCTGCATTCATATTTAAATCAGGATTTAGTATGTTGTCAAGTTTCTAAATGTAGTAAGTCTGCATAAAATGCACTAAAACTTTGTTTTCAATATGTGAGACACATTTAATGTACGAAAATATATTCTAACATTGCCTATTTCTGACATATGATGAATGAAAATTAGTGTTAAAAGCACTTAAAATATTAGTGCAAAATAATTCTGTCCTTTAAAGGGGACGCCCCAGTGTACCTCCTTTGCTAGGCCACTGCGATTGATTTCAATACAACAAGTGAAATTGACGAGAACTTGTATTATTCCGTTTGATTCAATCCGTTTCATCTCTCAGTCGCACCAGGAAAATGCTGGAGTGGTACTTACAAAAGGGTCCTGGCCGACTACCTTCCAACATCCCTTTCACCACCCTATTCTGACCTGAACCTAAGATGACTACATACCATAAATAAAATTCAATTATACCATTTCATTGGATTTTTCTTCAAGAGTCTCGTTTAACTTAAATTTGGTCATTTATTTGATGTCTTTCCCGGCAATTGATAAAACACGATGAATTACAAAACTATTGTAGGGACATAAATGTTCATTTTTTTTCTTTATCCTTAGAAAATCTTGAACGCTGTGAAAGACTAAGCGGTTGTTGAGAAAAAGCTATTGTATTTTTTTAGGTTACGAATCACCTTTCTCATATGTGGCATCGCGCCTCAAAGAGGAAGACAATTCCCTGAAAGGGGCGCTACCTAATAATTTGTATACAGGGTGATTCACGACGAAGTCAGATGAACTACCACCTGAACTAAGTCGACTCAATTCACTTAATAAAGAAATGGAAAGATTGTCAAAATGGCAAGCTTGAGCTGGACTGAAGCCCGATCCGCTTCCTTAATCCTTACTCAAAGCCAGCTAACAGCACCTAGCCCGTGGGCCAGGGGGTAACGTCTCTGACTGCGAAGAGGCAATGGGTAAGTACGTGGGTTCGAACTCCGTCGGCGAACATCGTGACCGATTTTCCAGGGGTTTCCTCAGTTTCACCAGACAAATGCTGGCATAGTAACTTAAGAATGGCCCTGGCCGATACCTTCCGATTCCAGTGACTGGATTTACTGGACCACGGAAGCTGACGAGATGCTAGTTTTCAAATTCCCAAAAACCGTGAGGAAGGGAATTAATGTGCTCTTTTATTTCTGATAATATAATTTGTGCGTACCCGTGTGCGTACTCTTTCTTCTTGCGCTACTTTTCTTCTTTACATATTCCGTCATCCGATAGATTATACGCTCCCACCACCACCGGGGTTTCGAAATACTCGAAGAAAAAAAAGCGTCAGACGGGATATTATTTAAGGATTGATTAGCAGAAACCTTTTTAATATTATCATGCTGATGTTACTTTTAATATTGTGGTAGATTTAGTAGTTTCTAATTTCCCCTGGGGCTTGTTTTTACTACTCAAATTAAACAAGTTAGCGCTGTGATTCAATTAACAATCGCGATGGCTCCGGCCCCTTGATAGCATCTGAAACAAAATATGTGTCATTTTCTCATAGGTTGGCAACAATGAAAACTCGGGTTCTTAGGGCCACAGTGTTGTTACATTGTCCCCAATAATGTTAATGCCAAGTTGGTGTTGTTATGTCGAAGTGTATAGAAGGAATTTTAAAAAAAATGAAAAAGTGGCAACACTGATATCTGGAGAACAACGTCGGACCAGGAATGCCTTTGCGACCTTGCCCAGTGCCAAACGAAGACAATTCTTAGTTTCGGGTACATCGATGGACGCATGTGGAATGGTATAGCTTTGCCCCCCCACCCCATTACACCTCTGGGGCTGTGAAACCAAAAACCCGCTTCTAATGAATTGACGAGACTTTTCTAATGACACCTTAACCAAGTCCCTACGTCTTCTAGTTCCTGAGATATAGGAGTATAAGTTTTACCCGAATCCCCCGTTTCACTCTATAGGGTGTCTAATAAAAAGTAGGAGAGCCAATCCTAATGAACTGACGAGGGACATCCAGAGACATGTCAAGCAAGTCCCTAAGTCTTCTAGTTCCAGATATAAGAGCCTGAGTTGTACCCCAATCCCCCATTTCACCCTATACAAAAAGTAAGATAGCCATTCCTAATGAATTAACGAGAGCTTTCAAATGACACCTCAACCAAGTTTCTACGTCTTCTGGTTCCTGAGATATAATTTCTTGCAACAGACAGACAGACGGACAGACAGGAGCGGGATATAAAGTCCCTTATTTTAGTTTTTGCTATCAAGGGACCCAAAACTTACACCCCAAATTGTTCTTTACTTCCATTTTGAAGCTCGCTGAACCCAAATCTTTTTTCTTTTTTCTACCCCTACTGTGTTTGAATAGGGGGCGGGGGGCGTCAAACCCAAAACTTCAGGGAGGACCACCAATATTTGAGGTTGAAACCTCCCAGAGACTCTGATACTAAAACTGTTTTCAGTTTCTCCATATCATTTATACTTTTAGAGTCATTACAATTTATTTTTTGATTGCGAGGGGTTCTTGCACTAAACCCATAAGAATACACAGAGCTACTTAAGATGGCCTCGTGACCTTAATTTCTGCACTGTTGCTTCGTACCTTGGTTCCCATCACCTTTCGTCCTTTCCGAATGGAACGCCAAGGTCAAGTTTGCTCTTTTATCACCCAACCCTCTTTTCGTGATCCAAATAGGAGCCCTTCGCTGTTTTCAATATGTATGTGCAAAACACACACACACACATAGACACTGTGAGTTCTGTACGTTGTGAGGAACAAGACAGCAGGAACTGGTGGGTGAAATATGCGCATGCGCAGTTAAGTGTGTGTTAGATGATGCGTCAGGTTTGCCAACGTCTATGCGGATTCCAGTAAAGGAATGGCATGAGTGAAAAAAGCTATACACCTTTATACGATTAACGAGGGCAGCGCCACGCACGGAATGAGCAGGAACTTAAACTATACATTTTGTATGCACTTTTATATCAAATGGAATCCCGGATCCAATTTTACAAGTTAAGTTTTTTGAGGTACTTGGACGTTGTAGAGTACGAATAACACGGCTTGTAAAGTAAGACCCGAATACGGATCTCAGAAACACCGGGGTCCCATAATGACGGCAAACAGTAAATGTAAGTGAGTCGCAATGATAGTGGGATGTGTATATGTGTATATATATATCAAATCTCGGTTCTTGATCTCGACAGGCATGGTTCAAGAAGCTTCTGTCTCACCTACAGTGAGAGAAGAAATATTTGTACAAGTTGAACAAAAAGGATAAGCAGACTTATCACACGCAAGACGTGGCACATTTCAAATTCTCTTGCCCCTTTATGATAATTTGGATACCTTAGATAGAATGGTATAGAAATAACTAGTACTTGATACATCTGCAAGATAACAGGCAACGAAAGAGTGATAACTACGTAAATTCACGGCAAAAAAATGTATTTGGACAACCCCATAAAACTATCGAAATAAATGTTCTAGGAATTATTTTGTGTGCAAAATTTTGCGTACAAGAACCACACTCTGCGTGCTGTATTGAAGCAATCCACACCGTGTCAGGCATAAAGAAGCAGCATGGGAAACAAATTGAGTTGAACAACATTGAAACTGCTCATTTTAATTTCAAATTACGTGCTGAAGGTAAAAGGTACTGAGACATAGCCAAGCTTTTTGGAAAGCCATGCTCTAACGTTAGATACATTATAAAGAAACTTAAAACAGAATAATTATTGGGGATTCGCTCTGGTCAACTAAGGAAACTAACTGCCCGGAATGAAACCTACATTCTTCATTCTGTGAGCAAAACTCAAAGAATTAGGGTTAAAGATTTGGTTACTTGACTTGTCTAGGATATACAAGTTAATGTTACAGATGTGTAGATATGAACAAAAAAAATGGGATTTAGCAGATGTGTAATCAGAAACAAAACATACATATTAGAAGAAAGCAGAAAGAAGAAGTTCTAATTTCCCAAGAAATATCGATATGAGTGCCTAGAAAAAGTTTTTTTTTTCGGGATGAGACTAAGGTAAACATGTATTGTAGTGATGAATATCAGGACGTGTGGCGAAAGAAGTATGGAGCTTTCAGAAAACAGAACATTATTTTAACTGATAAAATTTTTGGAGGGTCTGTTAAGATTTGGGGATGTGTAATTACTAATAGAGTGGCCTGTATTCACACCCTGGATCTATCAAGTAAATCACTTGCTTGAAGCTGGCCCCACCCACATCGGCAGAATTTTTAAAAAACAGCTTAAAAAATTCTTCTATACAAAAACAATAATTATAAAAATTCTTATGTCCCGGAAAGCCCCGAAATAATGGGTTTTTGGTTTTGGCAAAGGCGTGAGGCTGGCCCTACGCACATCGGCAGAATGTTTAAATCCAGGTTAAAAAGTTCTGTTAAAATTCTGCTGTACAAAAACAATAATTATAAAAATTCTGCTGTCCCAGGAAGCCCCGAAATAACGGGTTTTTGGTTTGGGTCAGAATAAGACTCAGCCCGACCCAGTTTAGAACCGTTTTGAAAACTAGTGCCAAAAATTCTGCTAAAATTCTGCTATTCAAAAACAAAAATTATAACAATTCTGCTGTCCCGGAAAGCCCCGAAATAACGGGTTTTAGGTTTTAGCCAGAATAAGGCTCAGTCCCAACCAGTTTGAAACAGTTTTGAAATCAAGTGCAAAAATTCTGCTATTCAAAAACAATAATTATAAAAATTCTGCTGTCCCGGAAAGCCCCGAAATAACGGGTTTTTAATTGGGGTTAGACTATGGCTCAACCCCACCCACTTTAGAATAGTTTACAAAGCTAGCTTAAAAAATCTGCTAAGAATGTGGAGATTTCTAGTTATGGATTTAGCTTGTTTTTCAAATATTAATACAGGTACAAGTCGCCAAAGTGTTATTCAGAGATGATACAAATGTTGCTGACTTGTATATAATAAGATCAATAATAATAAAACGAATTCAAAAGTTTTGCGATGAAACACGGTGACCAAATTGTGTTGCAATTATCTGATGGAATTCAGTCCCTGTACACTTTCAGTTGAATCCTCAAGAAATGAACTATTGGACGCTATTTTTGGTGCTAACGAAAATTTTGCGACCAGTGGCGGTATGGTCTGCGATCGCTGAAAGCCATGGGGACTTGAAAGCTTGATGGGGACCTCCAGACACAGTAGAAGTATTTGACATAGTCGCAGAGAATTGCTCCCCTCCACAGCAGCTACTAAGTTCCCCCTACTTCTCACGCTAGAGACCCCCTTCAATATAGTAATATTCTTACTCCCTCCATCTGTCCAATTGCTTCCCAGACGCTGGTTTCGGTAGTTATAGATGAGGGACGAAGAGTCACGCAAACGCATAAATACATACATACATATCGCATCATTCCACAGTTTGGAGTAGGATGAGAAAAAAAATGTATTCACACACAGATATACATTCTAATTTGTTCAGTACATTTAATTCTTTCTTTTTGGGTAAGTATAGATTATGGCTAAGTATATTTTTTCTCTTTATGAAGTCAATTGTAAGACAATATTCAAAGTTTTCCACTGTTTTAAAGTAAATATACAGAAAGAAACGTGTTTCTAATACATATTTTTACAAATAATGTTAATTTGATATATCATTTTTATAGTATTTCTGGTTTAAAAATTAGCAAATAGCAACAATCGTTCTTGTTTCAAAGAGCATAAGCGTTCGATTTCGGCTTCAGATGCCAATTACAGCATATAAGCAGCGTGTAGACGGTACGTTATCGGAAGACCTAGAGTTCGGAACTCGATCAGAGTCGTTTTCTTATGCTTAACTATACTTATTAGTAACAAGATGAATGTATATTATGATTTTAAAGTCGCTACTCCATCGGAGCAGAGGTTTGGGTTCAATCCCGGTCAAGGCAATACATCTTTAACTAGGGGAAAGCAGGATAGTCGCCACAGCATTAGACCGAGTCAGGTTCAAACCTCAGTACTCCTGCTTAGGGAAAATAGCGCATCGGATCAGCTCAACTTTAGATCCCGGCCAGATCGAAAGACGCGTAGCCGTCGGAGCAGAGGCTAGGGGTTCAAACCTGGCTACTCTTGCTTAGAGAAAGGAGGCCTACTCGGTACTGCATCAGAACATTTCGGGATTCAAATCTCAGTACTCCTGCTTAGGGAAAATACGCCTAGTCGGTAAAATAGCGGATGGTCAGGACAATATAACTCTACCTATACTTAATAGGAAAAGCAGTGTAGTTGTTAGTGTATCGGGTTTCAAACCTAGCTACTTCTGCTTAGGGAAAAGACGCCCAGTCGGTAGAGCATTGGATTCCTTGGTAAAGTCGGTCGAACACGGGACCATAGGTTGAACATACGAGACTGTAGAGAATACCTACGCAACGAGGAGCTGATAGTACATCGAATTCAAATCGTAACCAAGGGACATTTTCTCACATCTGACACTTGGTAAAGGTGGTCGAGCATGGGACCATATAGAGCTTCAGGGAATAGCTAGCCAACAGGGAAGAGAGGAGATAACTGATACTGCGTTAGATTCAAATCCCGATTAGAATATTTTATCCTAACGTTGCTCACACAGGAAACTATCCTCTATAGGATGAACATATGTAGTAATCACATACGAGAGTTCCTGGTGTTCTTATGTCTTTTAGTTTATACTGTACTTAATAAGGGGAAAAAAGGAGTAGTCAGTAAAGCATAGGGTTCCTTGATAAAGCCGGTCGAGCAGAGGACCATAGGTTGAACATACGAGACTTCAGGAAATAGCTACCCAACAGGAAAAAAGAGTAGTCGGTAGAGCATCGATTACATCACTGTCCTTTTTAACGTGCATTTTTTGTTCTAGTCAGCTAAAGTTTTAAAGATACTTAATTTAAATGCAAGATGGCATCAACTGACATACTACTTATTTATGGCTCTTAGCGAAAAGCTTCTTAAAGTAAATGACTTCGCATCTCAAGGGGAGGGCGCCCAGGGTTCAAATCTTGTCAAAGAGGCTGGAAACTTTTCTCCTAGTATCTGACATTCACAGCGAGTATGTATCACATAGAGATAGCTTTACATTTTAAGGAAAAAGTCTGAAATGAATGAATTAAGCATCCACTTTTCAGAGTATTCAGGAGTGCGGCAGGTGGTTGTTTCTTAAGCACTTTACCGTTCTTGTACAAAAGAGAGATGATTTCTAACGAAAAACTTCTTAATTGGTCCAGACTGAAATGAAAGATGGCGTATGATGAGGGATACGCGAGAAACGAACACCACTTGTTTGCCTATGACAAAACTCACAACATCTAAGTCAGAATCGAACCAAGCCGTCCGTGGTGACAAAGCTACCGGTCAACCTAAGTTTTTTTATTGAAAGATCTTTTGCAGAATCGGGTTTTAATGCAGTTATTGAGTGAAACAACAGCTATTTAATTTTGAACTATATCTCAAGGCATATTTAACTCAGGCCGAGTCTGTAGAAGACTTATGATTTTGCTTCAAGACTTATTTGTACTTTAAATATTTGCTACCGAAGCTGACAGCTATATTGGCTGAGATTTCATATCTCAAGAAGTAGTTATTAATTATGTTGTTTTGATTCTTCTTACATTAATAGGCATCAGATTTGTTTCGTAGGACCCCTTCGCTCAGAGAAGAACGAGCAAGGAGTTCAATTCCTCTTTAGTTGAATGAAACACTTTTATGGTGAAGAGATGAGCACTATTCTTATAGAATACAACTCTCGACGGTCCAGGGTTCGAGTCCCAGCAGACTCATGGATGCTTTTAACTAGAACGTAATGCCCGAACCGTGACAGAGGGGAACTCAAACAGTTACTAGAATGATTCATATAAAATAAAGTTTATCAAAGTTTTATGGAATATAATTAGAACAAGTCAATATCTGGTGAATTCAGGAAAAGATTGTCTGTAGGAGTATTTAAAAGATTCCTAGCTATTCTACAGAGATTTTACCTTTTATTATAGTAAGGAGACGATATAGGTTTTATTGACGTCATGTTAATTTAACTCATAGGAACGGTAGGCAGAAATAATAAAAGCCTCATAATTACCTACACAACCTCGATTTCTCATTCCAGTGAAATAATACAAACACACACACAAACATTCTCAGAATCACCACCCCAGAGGACTAGTATATGAAATCCGATCGGAAGATTTCCCATCATACCCCATTCTCATCAGGGATGTTGAAGTATTGATCCCCGAGTAATCGAACGTGCGTGTGAGAGAACACGAGGAATTTTCACATACACCATCTCAGAGGAGCAACACGCGAAAACTGATGGTTAGATTTCCCATGATCCATTGCATGCCACTCTTCAGTTATCGATCGTGACAGACAAACAGTGCGCATGCGGGAGAGAGGGAGAGAGATGGGTGGACTTTCCGTCGCTTGTTCGGGAGTTGATCGTAGAGAAACATTGTTGAGGCTCCTAGAACCCTTTGTGTGGAGATGATGACTCACCATTAAGATAGAAAGAGAAACAGAGAGGGTAAGAAACTTTATTATTTTTACTTTTTAGACAATTTTGACTCAACGAGAAGACGGTATTTATCTACCAAATGACATAAGCAATCACTCAACAGCCTTCAACTCATCATTTTTACCATTTTGAAAGAGAGAGAGAGAGAGAGAGAGGATTTAACGTACTCCCGCCAGGAGTTGAAAAAAATGCTATCTAGAACCTCCCCAACATTGTATATCCAATTTGTTGTAATAATATTCCAACACAACTTTATCAATTTCCACGCGAAACTTTGCTTATTGCCATACCTTTCGAGAGAGCCTAACAGATACTAGTTGCTTATTATCCTGCTTTGAAGTCCGTTAAAAACTATCTACCTTATATCCTACGGCAATGAATAACACTAATGTTCTATATTTCTTATGCACATGACCAATGGAAAGATAGCACTCCCGCACCACACCCTGATCTAGGATACAAACTTGATAGAAGTCTAAAGTTACACGACAATTTAGGAAAGCACTTACGAATAACTTGCTCGCAATCATAAACTAGTTGGATATATTTACACTCTTTAGCTGGAATTCGTTTGCATTTAAAATGAAAAGCCATATTCCATTTATGACATATATGTCCTGGAGATTGTAGCTTCAAACCCAGATTAAGTGGGGTGATTACTAGAGAAACTCAAACTTCTCCGATTCGCCAAGTCATTTAGGTTACAGGAGAGAACAAAAATAGATTTTTCTTAAGCAATATAAAGAAGAGTAATAGAAAAGAAATCAAATGCAGCTTTTCTTAAGATAATAAAATAACACGAATGAACAAATGAATCCTATTTCCTACAGACAACCATTTTGCTTCTCACACACGGAAAATATGAGATCAAATTGAATTTCATTCCATGTTTTAGTAGAAGAAGAAACAAATTATTAATTTTTTTGTTGCGTTGGTTTGTAAACTTTTGTGCAACTTAACATTTTGTATTGACGAACCAGTTAACAGTTTTTTTTGTTTTTATATTATCATATGAGAGACAAAAGCAGCATTAAGGAGTACACCTATTCTTTTCAGGAATGTTCCATTTACTTAGGTTTGCTTATATTTCATTTACCGAATACCATTCTTATATAGTTATCATTTCTTTTTTGTTTGAAACAAAACAAAGAAGTTATTTTCACAAGTGCTGTTGTCGTAAAGAGAAGCATTTTTTTAAAATTCTTTTTGAAATACGTTGCCGAACAAACACTATCAAGAAATTGAACTTTTACCATAGAAGTTCAATCACATCTGTTATCACAAGTGAAAAGAAATTCATGGATATCATGTACAACACGGGACAGTCGAATTCCCTTAATGAGATATTTACTCCCGATTCGATCCTCCAGGAACATTTAAGGCAGTCTACTCCTACTTGAAATGCACAAATGATTATAAACTGATCGAAAGGGCGGTAGCGGTTACAAGCCGGTCTCTGCCATAGAAAGGTGGAAATACATTTCTCTCATGTTCCCCAGTTAGCATATTCTAAGATGAGAAGTACATGATTTTCAGAGAATGACTACAAGAAATTCATATACATGAAATTACAGATCTCTAATAATTATAAAGGAATCCTAGGTTCAACTCCCCGTTGGCACCAACGTTAAACTTTAAGTCAACATGTAGAAGTCAGGTACATATTCATTTCACTCGATAATACATTGCTTTTATTCTCCACCCCTTTGATCCTACACATGTAACACCCTTACGTCATAGTTGCCAGCTACTAAATATATTCAAGAAATCCAATCACCTCATAATACTGGAGTATCACAGAAACAGTAAATCCCACACAGATACATATCACACAGAGAGAAAAAAGATCAAGATGTTCGACATACGCAATCAAGCTGTTCACGACGCATGCGCTGAGAGCTCCGGCTTACTGATACGATAAACAACTCAGTGCTGCTACTGCTATTGATTTTATATCCTACTTTACTTTTAGCTTTGATACGAGTTTCAAGTCGAGTTGAATAGTTGTTGCAGTAGTTACATTCCTGTTACAAATATGAGTACACAGAACTTTCAAGAAGTAGTTGAAGAAATGGACGTCGTTATGGAGCAAGGACAAACCATTTGTAACGATATCATTATGGAGGAGAAGGAAAATTGTTGCGAGTGTACAGAACATTACCCACACTGGAATTGTATCAAGATTGTTCTGCATGTTTGGGAATCTAATGGCCCACTTTTGTGTCCAGCATGTTACTTTAAATAGGACGAAAGTTTGAGTCATGCATGCCAGTGGTTCTACACTGAATTTCATAAACAGGCAGAGTATATCTTAACTCATCCAACTATAATGCAAATATTGTATAAAGAGTATAGAAAATTACATTGTAACACCAGTATGGTAAAAAAATCTTTCGAACTTGTTCTCTGCAATATTGCAAAATCCAAACTGAACTAAGTGGTGAATTTCTTTCTTTACAAAGATGTTATGGCCAGCAGCCCCGAGAAATTACTAAGTATACAATGAACAGTGTTTCTGTATAAAGTGTTAAGCTTTTACCGGCGGACGGCGTCGTGGCGAAGGCTCCTACTAGGGGCTGCCCTCAGGGATCAGTGTTGGGGCCTGTCTTCTGGGACCTGGCCTTCCAGCCTTGCCTATGCTGAGCGGGATGCAGCAAGTTGAGAGGGTGGTGTGATATGCCGACGACCTGGAAACTAAAGCCAACGAAATTACAGGGAAAATGACATCGCGGTGTAGAGGAAACAAGCTAACAATATCATCTGACAAGACAAGATATGTGCTATTTAAAGGCGGTTTAGATTACAACAGAGATCCAATAATTAAAGTTAATGGTCCTCTGTTGTAATTAAAGTAAGGGAAGTCAATAAAAAGAGAAAGATATATCAAATATTTAGGGCTAACATTGGATGAAAAGTTAAATTTCAGAAAACATACGACTATTGTCAAGAATAAAGCAGTCAAAATAACACATAAGTTAGTTAATATTGCAGTAAATGAGTTTAAAATTCCCATGAAAATAATACGTATATACCACGATGTCATAATAAGAGAAATTATGGGCTACGCCGCAAGTATTTGTAGTCATCGACTCGATGATGTAAGTCAAAAAATAACAATTGATAGAGCGCAAGGACAACTGCTTCTGCGTCTTTCAGGCACATATAGAACTACTTCAACTGAGGCTCTCCAGGTTGCACTGGCTGTTCCCCCCTCCATCTCCAAATTAAGAAATTAGACGCTATGTATTGGCTAAAAAAGAAAGACCAAGATAAATTAATTAAAATTCTACATAGACCTGAAAAAAACGTTTCTTAAATTAATTCAATCGTGGTCTAGGCATGGCATAACCAATGGAGCGCAACCGATAATGAAAGGAGATTATACTCTATTTTTCTGAGCATTGAGAAAAAATTGTATATGGAGCTGGAAGTTATGGGAGGTTTAATGCAATATCTAACCGGTCACGGTCCCTTTCGACAGAAGCTCCATCAGATGAACATCGTCGAGGACAATATTTGTCATACTTTGGGGGGGGGGGGGCTACGCCCGAGCATATTGTTATGCGATGGCAAGAAACTGAGCATCATGCTAGAAATGAGAGAGAAATCCTAGGGGAGACCCCCGTCACAGACGTTCTGAGAGCTCCGGAACTGGTGGCGCCGCTCAGGGGACTAACAGATATAATTTCCAAATACTATAAAAGAAAATTGATTAACGGCGTGAACCACCGCGTGCAGGAGACAAGATAAGGGAAAATAATGTAATAGTTTTAAAAGTAAGCTGGTGGGCGATCGTGTCCACGCAGCCGCGCCGTGACAACCACGTCTATTAAGATATAGAACTTACATGTGAAGTGAAATAAACTAGAAATGTGAACAGAATTAGGATAATTGTGCCGGCAGAACTAGCGCCTTGAGGCCGAGAGCGTCACAAGAATCGCTCTAAGTGTGAGAGTGTGTGAATGAAAGAGGTGCTGATGGATAATATAGCGAGTATGGAAAGATAATAATTAATAGTTGGGTAAAAACGATGATCTTCTGGAACCCGGAAGCAAAGGGGCTAGATGGAACAAGTGGAATGTGTGAGGAGAAAGTGCGTGAGTTAAGTGAAATTTTGTGTAAAGTGTTAAATAATGGAAACGAGACTGTAGAAGGAGTAACCTGTGACAAGAAGATGCAGTTAGTACCAGGAATGGGATAGCGAAAAAAACTTTGTGGATTTACCAACGCATCCACGCACACCTAATCCTATGTTTTTTTTATCTTCTTACAGGAAGAAGAAGAAGTCATAAGAAGAAGAAGCTCACTTTATGTGTTGTCCTTTTTTGTCTTTGTCCTGTCCTTGTCCCCTTGTTTGACTCCTTAAATGTTATGTACTTTATGTGCTTTTTGTTGTTTTTTCTAAATAAATAAGATACAAGTAGAAAGGGCTCCCCCCATACAAAAGGTCCATATATGATAAGGCCAAAAGGTTCAAAAGTCCAGGAGAACATTCTGGACGCCTGGCAAAAGCCCGTCCCGCAACCCCAGAAGTCTCAGGCTGATGGAACACAGGAGCTTTTTGGAATGCTGGAACTCCAGCAATCCAATAATCTCTAGGGACATACCTGCCCCAAGGCATGGAGAGCGAATATCTGCTCGGGATGCACGTCCCAGAAAGTGTACAACTTGTCTTGTGCAATGGATGCAAAGAGGCAGGGGTGGAATGTGGATCCCTAATAGAATAAAAAAAATCCACTTCTTCTTCTTCTTCTTCTTCTTCTTCTTCTATTATTATTATTATTATTATTATTATTATTATTATTATTATTATTATTATTATTATTATTATTATTATTATTATGTTCCT
>JAGDQP010036168.1:0-16480 GCA_022664845.1 Lepisma saccharinum | reverse complement strand
CAGTAGTTACATCATGAAAACCCATTTGAAAAAGCATAAACGGAGAATGTGGAGAGTGGAACAGTGTCTAATTTTCAACCAGCCGTGTAAAAAGAAAAGAGCGCACACAGTTTCAAGAGTTTGAAACGAAAACTGTGGCTTTGAATACTCACCTGACTGTACTTATTAACTAAAAAAAGAGCTTACTGGCAATAAGATGATATCTATTCCTATCCAGAGCTGAAATGCTTCAATTGGGTCAAGTTTTAGACCAGGTCCAGATTTTTTCACCGGATCAATTGGAACCAGATTCGATTACCCGGTCGCTCGGTCACAGTTAGTCTTGTGACTTGGGTCAAAACTGGGTCACCAAGTCTGTAAGGTCATTAGGGTCAAGTTTCGGACCCGGTCACCAAAAGCGAAACGGTTTCAGTTCTGTTCCTATACATCCCCCCCCCCCTTTTCCTCTATGTTTTTCGAAAGAGAGAGAGAGAGATGGTGAACCATAAATATTGATTGCATTTGTAGCATTCCTTTCGAACCAGTGCTTATAGAAAAACTCTCTGAAGCAAAAAACCCTTTATATTCGGTCGTCTTCGGCAAACGTTAAGTTTAACTGAGAATTCCAGCACGACCACTCCTTGGGTTTTAATGTCACCCGAAGAAGTGCTTTACTCCTGCTTGTATCTTATCTTGGTTCTTGAACTATCGATCACAGAGGAAAAGGGTCATTAATAAGAAGATATGGTATTTAGTTAAGTGCAAGGTCTGGACTGTACAGCGGATGAGACACAAGTTTCATGCCCTTAAACTCTTAAAATTTTGTTTACGTCATTTTCTTGAGCTTATACAGGGTCAATTTGTGCTGTACCTCTTGACAGCTTCTGTTAAACGAGTGTCTACATAAAGGAACAATCGTGACGTCACATTATTTTCGCGGGAGTAAAATAATCACGGAGTGAATAATTCCTTACCAATAGTGTCTTCATAGTTGTGATTTCATAGACCTTTATTTCGAAAATCTTTCTGAAAAAAACAAAAACAATACACTCAATTTATTATTAGATTCTCTCTGTACGAAGAACGACATAATTTTCAAACAAACTATTGATCCTAAACTTAAATTCCTTTTCCTCTTTATTACAAGTGTTAAGAAATCAAAAGTTTAACCGCATTAGAGTATAATCTGATATACACTGCTCGCCATTAAAAATGCAACACCAAGAAGGAGACAACGGATTAATGAAAAATTTGCAGAAAATGTAGAGCATGGAAACTGGTTAGCACATACCCATGACACATCACAGGCGCCGGGTATGCCATCTAGGAACAGTAATCGGAGGTAGGTCACAGTGCAATGGTAGACGACCGTTGCTGTAACATGAGTATGTATGTCTGGTCGAATGATGTCTCGTCCTCGCGGTAAACCTGGCAGCAGATTTCCAACTTTGATCCACAGTGCAGCGCGTATGGACTCGATGGCTCCAAGAAGGCACTACGCAACGACATACCGTATCCCAACGATCTCGCTATACCACGAGCTGCGAGGACAGACGGCTTGTGCGTATAGCTCTTGCGGATCCAACAGCCATATCCCAAACGCTGGCGCACTCACTGGTGAATGTTGTACAGAGCCTATCTCGCAATGAACAGTTCTATGTCGTCTGGCAGTGCGGGGCATATTTGCACGCTTCCCATTGCTGCAGCTTCCGCTGACAGCACTCATAGCTATGTGCGACTATAATGATGTCGCGAACGTCGCGCATGGAGAGCCTAATGGCAGGGCATTCTCTTTCAGGACGAATCCCACTTCTGTCTACAGCATCATGATGGCCGCTTTCATATCTTGCGGTATCGTGTCACTAGGCTAGGTGACACTTGCGTTTTGCATCGCCACGTCGGTCCAGTACCAGGTATTATGGTGTAGGGTGCCATTGGATTCCGTGCCTGTTCGTGTCTCCTACGCATTGATGGGCATGTGACCAGCTAACGCTACATCGATAATATGCTGGACCCGGTTCAGGGGGTCCACATTCCAGCAGGATAACGCGCCCGCATGTGGCACGTGATGTCCTAGCCTTCCTGGCTGGACACAATGTGTCCCTGCTTCCTTGGTCGGCACGTTCACCTGATCTCTCGCCGATTGAACACATCTGGTCCATGATTGCACAACGCCTCTCACGACAGCGACCTCCCCCAGCTGTGGTTGTTGTACTGTGTTATTTTATCGAAGACACATGACTTTCTATACCCCAGGAGGACATCCAAGGGCTCATTCTCTCTGTGTCTCGTCGTGTTGCAGCCGTTCTGAACGCACATGCTGAGCCTACAAACTACTGACCTTCGGCAGTTCTGTTTCGCTGTCGCCACGGTGCCACGCATCGCACAGATGGGTAAGTTTAACCATTTGCTACTTGTACCTTGCGGTATCTATCTGCCAAATTTAGGGCTGGTATCTTCTCTCCTTCTTGGTGCTGTGTTTTTAATGGCATGCTGTGTATTATATAGTTTTTGCAATTCTTGTTACTAGTTTAATTCATTTTGAGACACCTTTTACGTTTACGTAGAGTCTTTTAATTTTCAAACATAGTTTTTGTTAAAATATTTCTTCTTGCTTTAAAGTTGAATTTATTTATGACTTTTAGGCAACTATGGCTCAGTCTGGGACAGAATAAAGAAACGAGTAGGTTAAGTTCTAAGTTTAACGTACCAGCCCGCCATTTGCTTGGTGTAACTAAGGAGAGCTGTAACCAGGATGGTCGGTCGGTCACTTGGATCGAACTCAGTACCTCTCGAATGTGAAGCCTACACCCTACCAATTTAGTCATGACCCTCGGTTTTCGTTATTGTGTTTCAGGATCGAAAATGTACACATTCCCCTTGGCCCAGTGATTAAAACAATATGGAATCGGAACTGGATTCGAGTCCAACTGCTAGCCATCCTGACTGATATTTTAGAAGGATTACCTCAGTTTCGCCAAGCAAATGTCCGAATAGTACATCAAATAAGGCTCTGGCGGACTTCCTTCCCACAGTTCCCTTCCACCTTATCCAGACCAGAGCGAAAGGTGACTAAAAACCACAAATAAAGTTAAAACCAAATGAAATTCGTCACCGGGTGTAATGCTTATCTCTCTCTTAAATGTCAATTAGAAGAGACAAAAAAAAATGTTCATTTAGATGTCAGAGACAGATGTTATTAAATCCACGTCACAGAACGAAAAAAGCAGGAACAGTTAATTTTCTGAAACATGAGAAAGAACATCAATTTAATGGTTTTTAAGTAATCCTATCGTCTGTCTGACGTTCAAACTCTAATTGAGAATTTGTCTTCCAAGGTTCAAAAGCAAACAAAGAACATAAGATGTGATGCCTCTAAATTAACCTAGTTTAGCGTTATGACCTTGAAAAAAGACAGGGAGAGAAAAAGGGGAAAACCTTGCTAGCTTATTATCATATACACTCTCATTTTGACCTACAGAACTGTTAAAACGCCATGTCGCCCTTTTTCTTTCTTCTTGCGTATATATACATACATGTTCAATATTTGCAAGGTTTAAGTTTGGTGATCAGTCAAAAAATTGTAAACATTGCTGACATAACGAAAATTGGTTTGCCATCATTAATAATATGACTTCAGCAGTCCTGTTCTTTCAACAGGAGCGCTGAGCATATACAAGCTAAAGCCGAGGGATCACGTAAAAGCGAAATTAAAATTACGCAAATTCGGTAAGAGATTGAGAAAAAGAAATCTTAAGAAATAATCGCTAAAGATGACAGAAAAATGTTCTTCTCTTTTACGTTTAGGTAGGCCTGTTCAATATATAGATTGATTGAACGATATTTTGAAAAATCGAAATACTGATATTGAGGAAATCGATGTATTCAATATCGATAGGCATCAAAATTACGACTCGATCATCATTCGAATCCGATGACTTTTTTTGATTTGAACGTTATTGGTTTTCCAATAATCTTTCGATATAAAATGTTAATTCGATATTCCGATTTTCGATATATCGTTTGATTTTCGATTTGTCAGTCATTTCAAGATTCCATATCGAAATACATAAATCGCACAGCCTTTCGTACAGTGTGTAACGCAATTAAACTGATAGGATCTCTTAAGGTTTCCCTGACAATTTAATTTTCTGAAAATGAATTTGTCTGTGAAGTTTAGAATGGCGAAAAAGTTCAAATTAAGATCATTACTGAATCATTCGTATTTAACTTTGATTTGTGACTATAGGTTAGGTTAGGTTAGTATCTCTTAGTACACTGAAACCTAGTTTACGTGGCACGATTTTCGAAAAAAAAACAATAAAGTAATTTTTCGTCAGTTTCAAAATACAAGTGCGCACGGCTAATTAATTATCTGTAGTGTAAATATGCACTTTTGTACTGAATTGCAACTTTGAATTCTTTTCGCACCGCCCTATGCGATCTCAGGGAGGTCTTACCGAACCATTTTTCTTCTGTGCCTTAGTATGGCAAAGAGCTTTCAAATGCAAGTTCAAGCACCAAAATCGGGCTTATAGTTCGCTAGATCCGAAATTAGCTGTGTATATGTGAGTACCGCTAACAGACTCGTTTCTTACCGTCACCCGAAGAACCGTTCTTCGTGATAAATGATCAGTCTCGTTTGCTTCCTTCCACGTTTTGAATATTTTACAGAATTCTCAGAAATCGATTAGGTAAAGCCAGGTTAGATTCTTTTTCAGGTGACTTGATAGTGAAGCTATAGCTAAAGGAACCTTACCATCCCGCTCAGAATGTCCGTCTGTCAGTCCGTGTCCAGAAATTAAATTTCAGGAACTACAAGGCGTAGAGAGAGCCTTGAAGGGTCGTTGGAAAGGTCTTGATTAAACTATCTCGGGGCTTCCTAAAACGTCTTGATTTCAGTGTTGTTAACCCATTAAAAAAAATCAACATTTCAAATTGTTTCCATTTAATTAGACATAGATGCGCCAATTTTGGCACAAACATTATTGGACACAATAAAAATATACTGTGGATGTTTCCACCAAAGAACCTCGTTTTCAGTGTTGCCAATGGATGTTCAGAAATATATCTCATGAACCATAAAGTGTAGAGACGTGGCTGAGGTGTCGTTGGAAAGGTCTTGACTAAACTAGCTTATAGCCACAGGAACAGTATTGATTTTTGCATTAGTTCAGTGTTGCCAACCAATTTAAGAAAATAATCAATTATTCAAATTGTTCCCATTCAGTTATACCTAGCTGCGCCAAACTTGCCATAAGCATTATTCGACACAATATAAAATTACTGTGAGTTTTACTGTAACTAAGCACTGCAGTTGACAGCCTGTTTTACCAAAATTGTTGCTTGTGTGGATAAAATGCTATCAAGGGACCTGAGCCCTCGCGATTGGTAGGAGAATCGCATCAGTAACTTCTTTCATTATATGCGATGCAAACAGCAAAGATGACCTTTAAGACAACAGTTTACCAACCTTCTCTTTCTTCGCATAGTAAGTGGTTCAGTAGATGTCCAACAGATGGCACACCTACTTGCAGGATTCATAATAACGTTTAAATTAACCCAATCGTTTTTATTATAGCCTCTTGTTTTCTTTCTTTTTTACTTTTGTAGATTTTAATTCGTGCTTTCTTTATTGCTTCATTTTACGATTTTAATCACTCGCTAATTTCAACTTTTTGCATTGGTTGTTGCTTCCATTAAATGGGTTTATGTACATTTGATATCTCTTTCTTTGGCACGCTTAGTGTTCTGTGTGTCCTTTTTGGAAATGGATTTAACTCAAATATTTAGCATTTTTTTTTTTTTTTTGCATATCTCTTAGCTTGTCCGATACATGCTCTTTCACATTCATGCCTTATTTTGTACAGTCCTGAACTCACTAGTTTTTAAGAATAGTAGATGAATTAAAATTAGGTCCATTTTGTGTAAGTGTTTTGCGGGTTTCATCGTAAATTTAATTACCTAAAATTTAGTACATTTTTTGATAACTTAAAAAAAAATGTATAGTTTAAAAAAAATCCGTATGCGATCGTAAAAATGGATGGTACTATCAGATTGAAAGAAAATGGCTCATCAAAGACGTTTATAATTTCGTTAAGTAACAAACTTTGGCAACACCGAATCATAATACGTAGAGTAAAGCCGGGCAAAGTGACACACTTTTTTGTTTAGCGCGTCATAACTTTGGATCAAAAAGCGATAACGAAATGTTTAATACACCGATGAAACCTTGGAATTTCTCCTAACATTCCATCGTAAAGTGGAAAAGCAATATTAAAATTTGTGGATCACAGGCAATATTTGTTAGAGGTATGTGAAATTTCGTTTCGGATGCGGACAAAATGAAACATACCTTGATACCAATTTAATATTTTTATGCCATAATCTACAGTCTAGTAATATGTAAACAATAAAAAATATTTTTTAAATTATTACAATTGGAATAAAAGTACAATATGAACAAATTTCTGTTTTTTTTTTAATGTTCTGCTATTTTCGAGAAACGTTTCGCTTTATCACATTTTCTCTTTGCAAGCTTTAACAGTTTCTAATTTTTCGGCAATATACGACAACATTCGTGATATTATGGCAAAGACAATAGAACATTCACCTCATATAACAGATGATATATAGCACAAAGATTAATGAGTCTTGCACCGTGCAAGACGAAGCAGTACACTTAAAGTACAGTCACCACGTTCACATGTTGTGGGTTTCTTCGTCAACCAGAACTGTTGAGGTGTGGCGAAGTCTGGAGGTCGCTGCGACGTATAGCCTGTAGGAAACCACGAATATTTGATCATATCACGGAATCGTAGGGGAACTGATAATGAATGAAGGATTGTAATTTTAAAATATTGTTCCTCTGAAAAGTGCAAAGTGTAAATCTTCACGACCTGCTAATAATTCCGATGGTCGCCGTTAAAGTAATTTCCATTGCCGGAAGAAAAAAAAATGTCGAGAGATTGAATTTTCCTTGTAGTTCCAGGAGCAATTTGAGAAAGTTCAATTGTCTTTCCGGGAAGCATACCTTCTAAACCGGAGCTATCATTGTATGCTGCCCACGAATCCAAAAGTAGAGCGCACTTTATCTTCTGTGAAAGGGAAGAAGGCTTCCTGATACCATTCTGTTCATCCTCGTCTACCCTCGGATTTTGAAGCTTTCACAATAATGTTTTGTGCTTTGAATATTTGTTTAGTAGCTGTAGCGCCAAAACTTCCCACCAGTTCTTGTAACACTATGGACAGTTTCGGGAGCAGCATACCATCCATACTTATTGTAGGCATGATTGTGTAAGAATGAGTGAGAGAGTTGGTTGACTGGGCCGTGGTTTTCGTATGCTTTTCTTCAACAAACGATAATGTGCGTCTAGCTCTCATCTCATTTTCAAAGCCACTCTGATCTGTATTAACAATTTCTGATGGTACATAGTCAGCAAGCTTTTTCGTTGTTGATTCGACAAAATCAGTTGCAGATTTTTGGAGTTCCAGCTTCTCCTTCGTGTGAGACGAATTTGGTTACTTTTCTGCTTTTAATTCTACAATGTCTCTTGAAATTATAGCTCCAGGCTTTCGATACTGCAAAATTAGATACTGCTTCTTTGTGTGCAAATTCCATCGGCCATATTTTAACATCTTCATCACATACGGTTTGCCTCTTTCTTGTTCCCACAAACCGCGCAAATAAATTTTCATATATTTTCTTCTTGCACTCGACTGGGTTTGCTTTCCTATTTTGTGACTGTGCTCTCCATCGCCGTTGGGACGTAACTAACCGAAACTTTGAACGGACTGTGGATAACGATAATCTCTTCCAACCACCTTCGTTGAGCCAGTATTTTACTGCTTTTCTTTAGTAATCTGTGCCGATGTATTCTTTCGATTTTTTCTCCGAACTTGGTGCATAAGTTGAAGCCGACGACGTACGTTGTGGATAAATTTCATCATCACTCGAAGACAACACTGGTTCCTATTTCTTGAATGAAAAAATGTCACAAGCGGACTGATTAACTAATTCTGATGAAATTGACGTATCGATGTCACGTTCGTCATCCGTTGAGTCTGCATCTTGTTGTTCGATATCAAGAGAAACTTCAACAGAAAGGTCTGCTCCTAGCGGATATTGTTCTAGAAGAGGTATTATACTGTCTGCCATTTGCTTTTCTTGTTCACTCATTTCACTTCCCGGAGTGATGTTCTTATCACGAAAATAGTTTATCGCGAAGGTTAGAATATTGACAGGATTCAATGGTTCCTTCAAACCGCACATAGTAACGTCTTACACACAGTTGACGGCACTTCTCTTTCTTCATACGTGCTGTCTGTTGCACTTCACGTACTTGCAAACAAAATGTCAACACTATAATGTCCACGTTTGACGGTAACTTTCCTGATAGTCACTCATGCAGCACACTCACAATAGAGAACGCTATAATGACAAACGGCCAAGTGAGAGTTGTTTACATGAGCGCCCAGTACATGTTACTCGCTACTAGATTAGGGCTGATCAACATTTCTTTGCTCCCCACTCAAACTACCATGCTGGAGGGCGAGAAACAATAAAACATTTTCAGACAGTAATTGTAATGTGCTTGTATTGGTTTGGTTGTGTGGTACAGGAATAATTTATGCTTTAATCAGTAAATCGGGTAAATACGTCTGTCATGTATTCATTGAATTCAAACCTAGTCCCCATGGTCCAATGGGCAGCATGCTGGATTTCGAATCGGAACTGGAGGAACGTGAGTTTAAAGCCCAGGCCCGAACATCCTGACTGAGGTTCTCTATGGCTTCCTTGTCAGTTTCACCAGGTGAATACCGGGATTCTACCTTCACAAAGGCCCTGGGCGACTTCTTCTTATATCCTAACTAGTCCCTATCGCGGCCTGCGCCATAGATGCCTACAGGCCATAACATAAATCCACAATTCATTCAATTGTAATTTATGGCCTCGCGGCATCTTTGACTCACACCGGGAAAGGATAGGGCATGAATGAGGGAGTTGGCGATCAGCGCTTCCTCAAAGTACTATCCCCGAATTCGGCTGATGAAACTGGGAAATCGTGAAATATCTCAATCATCATAGTCGACTGAAGCACGGGGGCTGGGATTTTCCCCACCTAGACCATGGGAACAGGGTGTCATATTAGTCTTAAAATATGATCAAATAGGTGAGTGTATTTTGATATTAGGTCTTTAAGACTGTGAATGGCTGGAAGAATATTGTTGGTCTCAACGCGTGCGATTTACTCAATGACACTCACTAAGTACGCGACTCATGGATTCTACCTCAACATTCCAGGAACCTTTCCCGAATTATGTTTTCGTCTTCGCAGTTTATTATTATTATTATTATTATTATTATTATTATTATTATTATTGTTGTTGTTGTTGTTTTTTGTGAATGGAAGTTTCGCTTGGCATGGTGGAACATTACCTTACACATCTATTTCGCAAGTATTTACAAGCCAACCACTGCAGCGTTCCATATCAGCAGTAAAACAAGCATAAGCTATCACTTCTAATGTAATGCACAGCTACATTCATATATATATATATATATATATATATATATATAGATATAGCTATAGATAGATAGATAGATAGATAGAGAGAGAGAGAGAGAGAGAGAGAGACAGACAGACAGACAGACAGACAGAGAGAAGTTGTAACTCTTGAACATGGAAAAGAAAGAGAGAGAGAGGTCGTGTCTTGCCCGTTTGCCAATACGCTCGTGTTTCTTGGGTAAATGGCCAAGCACCAGTCTTCGCATACTATTCGATCAGTGTATCCAACCCGATTCATGAAGCTAGTACCAACAATTTTTTTTACTGTTTTTTTTTTACCTATTTGTACGTTCTATCTGCAGCTAATATTTCGTGTGGAAGGTTAATTTAGCATCAACTTCACGTGGCAAAAAAAATGGGGGTAGGTTTCGGTGTGACCTTCCGTGATATGCCTTGTCAGCTACAAAGTTTTCTCATTCTGCTCGCTCGCCAAGCAGCAAACATACTTTTCCATTGCGTCATAGATTTGCCGTCACTAACCTCTCTACAGTGGTGCCAACTGTAAACTTTATCGTTGCTCGTGTGCTCAGAAACAACACAATTTCACGTTGACGGTCTTTCAATAATAGAACAAGTAAAACATGCGAGATCTTAATGTTATTCCTGCATAGATTAAAGTTGCGATATGGACCATCAAACTTACTTTTGTACTTAGAAAAATCTCCCATGGGTTATTTTAATTGAGTCTCATCGTACATTTTGGGTTCAGGGTGCACAAAATCTATGTAATCACCAAAGTGGCAAATTCAGAGAGGGGACGCGGCGGGCGCGTGTCCTGCTTCAAGGGGAAATACTATATTTTTTATACCATCATTTCAACAATATTTGCCTCAGAAAAAGATTCTATTTTTTCGGACAAATCTAATTTATCTAGAAATATTCATTTTTGGAGATACTAGTGTTATATTTCATCGTAAAACTTAACAATATAAGAGAAAATATGATAAATTTATAGTTAAAAAATTCACTTAGCAGCAAATATCGAAAATGTTTTCACCTGGGTCCCTCTTCACAAAAATCCTGGAACCGTTACTGAGACACCCAACTATATCTTTGGCTGCAGAAACAAACAAGTGAAGTGGAGCGTAGTCGGGGGACGGAGTATTTCGAAACCATCCCATGCGATATGGATTATCTTTACTGGTTTGAACTCGTCTCAGCGAGACCTTTGCCATAGCACCTCAACCACTTTCCCAGCCCTAGTAATTCTATATTATGAATTTCCCCCTATCTCTATAACCGCCCCTGTAATGTATATGATGCAAACGAGTCGTCGAGACCTTTCCAAAGACACCTTAACCCCTTCCTATATGTCTAGTAGATCATGAGTTGAAAATTACCCCATATCTCGAGCCCCGCCCTGTGATATGGATTATCTATACAGGTTTAAACTTGTCATGCCGAGACCTTTGGAACAACACCTCAACCACATTCCTAGCAATTGTACGAGGGAAAGTCAATATACTATAGGGCCTAAGTCTCAAAATGAAATATCTTCAAGTTGCTGCAATGTGAAATGGTGTTATGAATATAATCGTTGCACTGATCATTTGTACAAGTTTCTGGGTAGATAGCAGCATCACCGTGTATCGTATACGACGCGGCACCTCTCGTGCGGCGGTGTCATTCGAATGCCAAGTACTGAGCCACCATAGCTTAGTGGTAGAGCGTTGGCGTCGCATGCGGGAGGTCGTGGGTTCGATCAAAGCGGCCAGCATCCTCACTGACCTTTAACATAGACCCTGCCCGATACCTTCCCTAATCCCTTTCCCTCCCTTATCCCGGCCTGAGCCTTAGATGCCTAAGAGCCATAAACAAAAAATCAAATTAAAAAATTCAAGCCGGCCATATGGCTGAGCGGTCTGCGGCGGTAGGCCATCGGCTCGAAGGTTCCGGGTTCGAGTCCCGGCCGGGGCATGGGTGTGGATTTTAACAGCTAAAGGCGAATCTGGAACGGCCGAAGTCGACAGTTACTAGACTGGCCCATATAAAAATCAAGTTTACCAAAGTTTTACAAAAATCAAGTGCCAAGTTGGTAATATGGCAGTCTGCAGCCACGTATTGCAAAACTCTGAAGAAGTTACGGTCAGCAATACGCAGGAAATGTCCAGGTTCTTCTGTTTGATGACAACGCTTGTCCACACACTGCGAAACTTACAGTGGCTCACATACCATCCGACTTTCACCTTTTCAGCCCACTTGGTGGTCACCGGTTCCAGGATATGGAGGAGGTCCGTCAGGAGGCTACCAGCTGACTACGACACCAACCAATAAACTTCTTCGCTGATGACTTTGAGGGACTCGTGAAAGACTGGGACAAGTGTCTTAATATTCATGGAGATTATGTTGATTTCATCAGGTAACTACCTCACCTTTTATTTCTATTCCATTTTGCGACTTATGTATTGATTGACCCTCGTAGTTCCTGAGTGTAAAATTGTAAAGAGACAGACGTACAACGCTGTTATATAAAGCTTCACAGCACTTGTTGATGCCTAAAAATGCTAGTTAGTGGTGGACACTATTCAGTTTTGATAAACTTCGTCTTTCGACATTTAGGAAATGAGTTTCATTGTCTACGTAACTTTATCAGTTGCTATTTTAATTCCATCTTCAAAACAGCAACATAATTAAAGCCGTTCTGATTTAACAGGGGATTTTATTTTGACAGTAACTGGCGGGTAAAGCAAGAACCATGTTCCAGAGTGGCCATTTTGTTGCTGAATGCCCTGACAACATCTTTTCTTTTTCTCTTTTGTGGTTTAAATTCTGCGTAGTTGTCCTTGACATGGATCTACAGAGCAGCCTTCGAAGTCGTGTCCTGCGTCTGTACAGACATCATTAAACGTTGCTGGGGCCGTAACACAACTTCCAAAGAGGCCTCCACAAGACAAGACACAGAAAAAGACAATCCTTGTTGGAAGTTTAAAGCTTTAAGCGTAGAAATGTAGTTCCAGTCGTTGTTACGGGTGTCACTATTTTCTCGTTGTTGTCAACCCCCTACCCGTCCCTACCCCCCCCCCCCCGCACAAAGAAAAACACATTTTCGCCAATTTCTTCAACTACCAAATGGATTTCATTTTCTCTCACAAGTCGATGTTATGAACTCCTACTATTCACTCTGCTCTCTGTGTACACTGTAAAAAATCCGTTCTTGTACACTAAATATAAGAGATTCTGTCAGAATTTCCGGTTGGGGAGGTGTAAAGCCACAATTAGGAGGTGTAAGTCAAGTTTGGTAAGGTTTCAATTTCGATTTTTAACCGTAAAAAAATACAAGTTTTGGGGTGATGTGCTCGAGAACTTGGAGGTTGACATCCTCTCATGGCCAGATCCGATCACTAATTGAATGCATTTTGAACACATCGTCTATCCTGTGAATCCATTTTAACTGAATTTGACTATTATTTAGGTCCTTTAAACAACTTTGGCTCCGGTCGAGATCTAATTAAAACCTCATACAAAGCTAAAAGGTATTCATTCTATCAAATTCCTCCCATTAACTAAACATATACCCTATCAATAATTTAGCTTTACATGCTACCGTAAGAATATCTTATTAAAATATAATTTACTATAAAAATTAGGTCCCTAGTCCTTCGTCTGAACTTAAATTTATTTTTGGCTTTTATGCATCTATGGCTCAGGTTAGGATAGGGTGGAGAAAGGAGTTGAGAAGGAGGCGGTCAAGGCTTAAGTTGAAGATACCATCCTGACATTTGCCTTGTGTTAGGAAAATCTCTGGAAAAACCTCAGTGAAAATGATCCGTCGTTGGTATCTAACCTAAGGCCTTACGAATGAGAAACCAACACTCAACCAACTGAATTACAGCCGCTCAGCCTTTCGTTTCCTCAACGGTATATATTTATCCTTGACTAGCTGATTTTGCCCGCCCGTTGGTGCGGGGTGAATAAAATATTTTGGCACTAGTCATCGAGATTGTCACCAATCAGCTTTGTTAGAGGTGTGGTACCTAAGATAGCCGTTATTAAGGAATTGATAGTCATGGCAAATTTGACCACTTGGAGGTAGGTAACCCGTCCAACAACATTGTAGTGTGGGTCGCCGCGTGCTTTGCTTTTAAATTTTCATTTATTGTTACCACCTCAATTCAATGGACAATTATATGGTCGATTATCTCTGAAAATAATAATTTTCCCAGGCAGGTCCAGTGTCTGATCATGTGAAAAGAAAATATTCCAGTCGGTTTTTGCGTGATGATAACGCAAACATATTCACTTTCAATTTTATAAATAGAGATTTGATAAGTAAGCCAAACAGCAGCTCATGATGGGGAAAAAGCAAATAATTGGAATTAAGAAACCAGACGGGACCGTAACACGAAATGAGGAAGAAATTATAAAAAAAATATTTGAAAATTTCTACAGAGAATTGTACTACTCCGAAGAAGAACTAGGAAATGAAGATTCAGAAGAAAATGATGTAGATGTCCCAGACGTAATGAAAGAAGTGGATAAAGTACTTCGAGGGATGAAGAACGGAAAGTCGCCATCAAAAGATGGATTCACAGCAGAGATGTTTAAATGAGGAGGTGAAAACATGAAAGAGGAACTTGCTAAATTATTCTTAATGTGCCTGAGTAAGAGGGAAATACCCAGAAGTTGGAATAATGCTGTTATCATTTTGTTGTACAAGAAAGGGGACAAAGACCGCTTCGAAAACTACAGACCAACTAGTTTACAGTCAGTTCTATACAAAATGTTCACTAGTTATTTTGTACCTTGACCCACGACCCAGTGACCCACGATCCACCAAGACCCACTGGACCCACAGCGACCAACTGGCCCACTAGACCCACTGACCCACCTAGACCCACTGACCTACTGTGAATGTTGGAAGGTAGACGGCCAAAGCCTATATTCTAGGTACCATCCCAGCATTTGCCTGGCATGACAGGAAAAAACTGAAAAAACTCAGGATGTTTGGTCGCCGGGATCGATCCCAGGACTTCCCGAATGCTAAGCCAACTACAAGTATCTACCACTGAGCTCGGTCTCACAATACGAGAGTAAGACTACAATGGGAACATTGATACATAAATTTCATCATCATGTGTAGGAAGATTTGTCCTCTGCTCTGAGCGAAGACTTTGTTCCACAGGAATATCAAATATAACTACGATTACATTCATTCCATAGCCGCCAAAGCTGAAACGGATCACCGGGTCAATTTTTGGACCCGGTCCCCGGTTTTTATACTCGGGACCCGGTGTGACCCGATGGGCAAAGCAGAGATTTCATTTATTTTACTTATTATACTAATTTTGTACGATTTTTATGATATTCAGTGAAAATCTTGTTTTATACTGCAGATCTGAGTTCCATGGATTTAGGCGCATGCTTTTCAAATTTCTTAGATTTTACGCATTTGTAGTCATTCTGAATATTTCTGAACGTAAAATAGTGAAGAGGATCGTAATCGTATATATCCTCATGGAGGCTTGTAAAACAATGCTTAAATGCTTGTCAGTAACACTTGTTTCATTAATTTATATCTTTCAAATAATAATAATAATAATAGTAAATATTACTATATTTATAATAATAAATTATTATTATTTGAATGAGTGTGTACGCTAATTTTTGACAAAATAGGGTAATTTTAATGCTTGCGTACGATATTTTCGATTTCAACAATTTCCATCCCTGCACTGCACCGTAAACAGAGGGATGCTCAAGAAGGTAGAGACTCCACCGCTCGTCCAAAAATTCCTGACGAAGTTGTTTCCTGCTCTGCCTTTCCTTGGGAAGAGCCAGCGCCTTCTGAGGATTTGTAGCATTGTATCGGGGAGCAAATGATGTCGTAGCGAAAACAATAATGACAGTGGGTCTCGGTGGTTCGTAGTGTCGAGCGGGGTCAGTTGGTCGGTGGATCAAGCCATGCCGACCCACTCTAAAACGTCACCCACTTGACCCACGACCCACCCCATCCCTGTTTAGCGCAATGGACCACATACAAGCATCGAATGAAGTTGTGGAAAGGACTAATAAATATGAACTTCCACTACGTCTGGGATTCATAGATTTTGACAAAGCTTTCGATTCGGTCTCCTTGTCAGCAGTACTTAAATCTCTTGAACATCAATGTATCAAAAGTGCATACATCACGTTACTGCGGAACATTTACTCGACTGCCACTTCTGTCATTAGGCTGCATCAAGACAGTGAAAAATTTAAAGTTGGGAAAGGGGTAAGGCAAGGAGATTCAATTTCTCCAAAACTGTTTTGTGCGGTCCTGGAGAGAGTGTTCCAGAATTTAAACTGGGATGAAGTTGGAATTAAAATTAATGGCGAATATCTTCATCACCTACGGTTCGCTGATGATATAGTCCTGTTTGCTTCAAATGCGGAAGAACTACAAACCGGAATGGAAGAACTGAATAATGAGAGTTCGAAAATAGGCCTTAAAATGAACTTAAGTAAAACAAAAGTAATGTACAATGAACATTCTGTAAAGAAGGAAATAAAGATTAGGCTTAGTTGATGAGTATGTTTACCTAGGCCAGCTCAAAACATCAAGTGCCAACTTGACTGATGAAATGAATAGAAGATGTAAAATGGCGTGGAGTTCGTTTGGAAGACTACACTTTAGTTTCAAAAGCAAACTATCAATGTGCCTGAAGCGTAAAGTTTATAATCAATGTGTCTTACCTGTAATGATGTACGGCTATGAATCTTGAATGCGAAAACGACTGAAAGATTAAGAGTCACACAAAGAGAAATAGAGAGATGCATGCTAGGAATAACCATGAGGGACAAGAAAATGAATGGATTCGCGCACAAACAAAGGTAGAGGATGTAATTAAGACTGCGAAGAAGATTAAGTGGAGATGGGCCGGTCACATAGCTAGACGGACAGATGGAAGATGGACGACAAATGTACTACATTGGATTCCTAGAGAAAAAAAAAA
>JAGDQP010036167.1:0-11379 GCA_022664845.1 Lepisma saccharinum | reverse complement strand
CCACTAAACATACATAACATTATATTGTTTTCGAGCCAATTGTTGTGTTAGGTTTTAAATTTAATTTTCAAATTTTCTAACCTCTCTCTTCTGTGCCAACAAATCTGAAAAATTGCCATCTTGTAGAGCTTGAAAAAAAACTTAAATTAAATTTTAAAAAAACAGGTCATTGTAGATGCAAATCCAACCGAGATATCGCTAAACTACCAAAAACACTTTAATTGATTGAGGTTAGGTTAGAATCTTTTGGGTTGAAATTTGGTGGCACGATTCCTTCCAAGGCACTTTTCACCATCTTACACTGCTGCTAGGCCCTTTGAACTTATAAAAATACAAAGGGCGTTCAAAAAGTTTTGCACAGTGGGCCATAACTTTTTTAATAGTAGCACTAGGACCATGAAATTTTGTGTGCATGTACTTGTGTCCTTTATGTTTATACGCATTTACTTAATGTATACCCTTCAACAGCTGTGACGCATTTGGCGCACGGTTCTTTCAATGCCGTAAATGCACTTTGGTAAAACCCTGGACGCTGAGTATTACACCACTGTTTCACACACGCAGTGCGTTCTTGATCACTGGCAAACTACCTAAAACGACGGTGCGTCTTCAGACGACCAAACAGCAAGAAATCGAACAGGGTCAGGTCCGGTCTATATGGAAGTTGAGAGACCACTTCCCAACCCATCCCTCTGGTTTTGTGCTGTGTGTGAATGGCAGAGTGGGGCCTCGTATTAACTTGGTGCAGTTTGATGACTTTATTTCGGTTAGAACACGTCGCAGCTTTGTCAGTGACAAACAGTACCGCTCTCTATTAATTGTTGCTCCATGTTCCAAAAAGTCGATGAAGATTACGCCACGGTGATCCCAGAAAAATGTGGCCATTAATTTGTCCGCTGATCTGGGAGTCTCGTTTTTTTTTCTTCCATGGAGAACCAAGATGACTCCATTTCATGGACTACGTTTTACTCTCAGAATGCATGTAAAACAACCAAGTTTCATCCTCTGTGATCACGCCATGAAAGCTTTGTCGAGAGTCACCAGTGAACGTGTTCTGGAGCTCGAGAAAAATTCCCTTCCTCTTTGATTTCTGTTTCCTTGTGACCAAAGTGCATTTACGGCATTGAAAGAACGGTGCGCGAAATGTGTCACAGCTGTTGAAGGGTACATTAAGTAGCATGCGTATATACAGTACATAAAGGACACAAGTACATGTACACAAAATTTCATGGTCCTAATGCTACTATTAATAAGTTATGGCCCACTGTGCAAAACTTTTTGAACGCCCTTTGTATATTTAAAGAAAAGGGTTGTTCCTGCCGGTACTCGAACGCGGGTCTTTTCATTCAAGACGCCAACATCTTAATTACCAGGCAACCGAGGGAACCTTGCAAACCATGGTTTGTCCGTTGTATTTACGGTGCCAACACGAAATTTGAACAAAATGGCGTCGGAGCCGGTTAATTAGTTCTTCAAAACTCTGCGTGTTATACGCAGCAGAATCTCTTCAAGAACACGTCCCGGTCGTGAGATTTTTTTGACCAGTCTAGTTTTTGAGACAATTCGATATGATTAGCCAATGAATGCGCATGAGACGGCGCTCCAAATGGCAAGTTAGACTATGCCAACGCATATACCCACCGCTAAACAAGGGTTGTGCTCTCCCCTCCCCTCACGTCCCCTTAGGACGCACCGTAGCCCCCTTGCACACCGAGCAAATTAGCTAACCTGGAGTTCTCTTTTTCTTTTCTTTCGTTTAAAATATATGTTCATATTTATTATTAATAATTACTTTTTTGCATTTTTTGTAGATTATCTTAAATTAGTGATGATGGGAACGTGGAAAGAAGGTATTGAAAGTTAGGATGTATATAAATAAACCGCTGAGAGTAGCGAGTTTAATGGCTGATTTAACAACTTCATCGTTATGGTCTGTGCAGCTAGGTGGTCAGCGAGTCAGGCTTTCATTCTCATGGTCATTGGTTCGATTCCACGAACGGATTTCCAATTATTTTCTTCAAGGAATTAAGCGTTGTAAATGATGATCGCGATTGCTCCTGAAAGAGATGTATTCCGCAAAGGGAGAGAAGCACAAGACAGAGAGAGGAGGGCAGGGAAGAGAGATGCAGACTGTATTCATAAGCGTTAAAATTTTATTTCCATGTCCTGTGCCATTTTTCTTTCTTCCTTTGTTTTCTCATGTTTTTTTTTTTTTGCTCTTTCTCCGTCTTCTTCCATGCTTTCTCTCTCTCTCTCTCTCTCTCTCTATGTATGTATGTGTGCGTGTGTGTGTTTGAACAAGACAAGAATGGGATTTCTGCCTATCTATCTCATTGTTCTCTAAATGATCATCAACTACTCATTCCTTCTTCCTCCAAATGGAAAGATATCCTGGCATTCCATGCTTTTGCTCATATTTGTACTGTCATGTTGGTTGTCTAACTATTGTAAGTGGCTGTACCATTAACACTGTGTTTGAGTCAAACATTTCTTACTATAGGCATCATCCAACATGTGAAAGTTTTGTGCAATTTGACATAAAATTTCATACATATTCGATTATCCAGTACATTTTCATCAATAACAGTTGAGAGACAGATGAGCATGCAGAAGCCAGAATTTATTTGTCTTTCCACATTTTTATGGCTTCAATATTGAATACCGTTTTCTCTTGCCTTGGAAGCCCTCGACTAAAGTCTTGAGTAATGTTCCAATTTCGATAACCATTTTCTATTAATGTTGCTTCTTTGAACCAAAAGGGATGTAGTTCATATAGGCATAGCAAGGTGCCACATCTCATACGATAGAGTACGCCAGACATTTAAACTGTTCATATGGAACAGCACGACAGCATTCGGAAATTCTTTTAGTAGAGATTGTTTTATTTACTGGCCCTTTGTTTCCAGATCACAATCTTCGTTGTTTCTACTCTTTGTTGACGGCGTAGTTCTGTTGTGTATTGTGTAATGCAGCGTGTCTATTTTGGTTACATTCAACAATTTACACTGTTCACAACTGCTTACTTTGTGCTCCAGTCGTGGATCCCTGCTCGTAAATAAACGTATATCCTTCCTGGTAGAGATCACTTTACCTTCAGAGTTACTCATTAACATTCTATCGGGTGAATCTTACAAACGACACATTTACTGGTCTCAAAACCAAACAGTGCTTCCTTTCTATATCTCAGAGAGGAACAATGAAAATGGTGCCGGCTAGGCTAAAGCATAAATCAGTGTCATCCAACAGCATTGTTAAGCGATGAATATAGAAGGATGAGTATCCTACAATTGAGGGGCGTTTTCACCAAACTCGGTATTTACTTAAACATGTTTTTCATCGTTTCAGCTGTTTTTTAAAACTAAAATTCTTCCATATAGACGCTATGAAATCTCATATTTCAACGCCATTCAAGTCTCCTAACTCCAAAACATTAGGATATGTGAAAACCTAAAAATCGCCAAAAATGTAGATACCGAGTATTGTGAAAACGTGCAGATGAAAGCACTGTGTATCGCATAATGTACGGTAGTTTGTGAAACTGGACTGAAACGACAGTTGGTGACACTTGTGAAAACAAACACCTCCTTTCCTTTAATTATGTTCGTAAATTCATACACGAATTTTCATGATAATTATAAGATGATTAAAGATAAATATAAAACAAATAATGGTGACTACTATTTAAATACTTACTACGGAGTGTATTGACTGAAATGCAAATTTAGCTCCCTACTGAATCTCAGAATTATTATTAATCCAAATTCTGAATCCACGTTTGCTGAGGAAATGCATCATGAAAGAGCAAAAATCCTTCCATGGCAGATGCCGCCCGTACTGGCCCCAACTTGGCTACGGGCCTGTTATAAGATACCTAGACCTATATCTGAATGTTTATGAATAACCGATCTCGTATATTTGGGCAGAATTTCTCAGACAAGAGAAACAAATTCCTCAATTTTAAAATAATCTACTCTTCCTAGAAATGAGACAAAAATGTATTCTCCAAAGCGAGAAAACTTTTCCCAATTTTACGCAATTTCCGCTCAAAATATTTTTTTAAAAAATCTCAATTTTAAGAAAAAGTTACTCAGTGCAGAGTTAAGAGAATAGATTTCGCAAAGATGAATATTTCTCTCAATTGTAAGAAAGTGTTTTTAAGAGAAGTAATGGTCACCACAGAAGATGAGAGGAAACTGTTTACGAGCATTGATTCTTCCAGGATTTGCAGTTTGGAGGGTATAGAGCCAAAATTGGAAGGGCGCAACCAAAGTTTTGCATGCTTTCTATCGACTTTTTACCGTAAAAATTTAATGATGAGGGTGTGTCTCCCATTAGAGGCCGGTTCTGGCAGAATCAGTCGGTACGAGTATGTCACTCACGGAGAGAACAGAGTCATGAAAGCGCATCGGTCTTATTGAAGAAGCTCCCCAAAATACAGTTTGAAGTGTTTTGGGGACTTAGTGTTAATTTTATTCCATTGATACAACACAGGTGTTTCCTTTTAATCCAACATTTAATACTTCACTTTAAAATTTAATTCAGTTTCCTATTTTGGCTAACGTGACTTCGTTTCATTTTTGTCTCACGCATTTAACCACTAGAGTCCCGCTAAGAATGGTGTGAAAATCCTAGAACCTTACTTTCATGTCTTTGACCAGGTTCTAATTATCATAACGTGATGATTTATACCTCATTGAAACGCTCATGGATTGTAAATTCCAACGAGGTAACCATCATGTCCATCGTGTCCAAATATGAACAAAAAGAAGAAGAAAGGCGAATATATTCTTTAGAAATTGTGGGAGTTGGTTACTTCCATTGTGCATTGCTAAGCAGACTCAAGCTGCGTCATTACATATCGATGTATGACGTGATTTGTGTCGATGCTACACTAACTTTGAGCGCCCCAGACTTACTCTGTCACTATGACAGAAAACTAACTAACTTTGTCACTATGCATTATACGACATTTTTTCTTAATGAATTTTTCTCTTGTTTTTATATGAGGAATCAAAGTAGGTTTTGACCCCTACTTTGCAATTGCCGTGTATATTATGTAGAAGAAGTTATAGAGATCCTTCGAAAGCGATGCAGCATTTGTGGCCGGTGGAATATAAAATGCATTAGCTTTGAGGATGATATGGTTCTTCTCGCAGGAAATGAGACATCACTTAAAAAGGTTTTAAAACAGCTGCAGGAAAGCTGTGAAGAGTATGAAATAAAAATAAACGTGAATAAAACAACAGAGATGGTAACTGGAACATATCTAGCCATAGCAAACATCAAGATTGGAAGTGAAAAAGTAGGGCAGGTATTTGCGAAGTATCATAAGCGATTATGTGAAATGTGAGAGAGAGCTCAAGGCGAGAATAGCGATAGCCTAAGAAAGAGAATCTCTTCTGCGGATCTCTGAACGAAGAGTTACGAAAAAGATTAATTAAATGTTTAGTAAGGAGTACTGTGTTGTATGGAGCGTAAATGTGGACATGGAGAAGAATAGAAAAAATAGGCTGGATACAGAAGATACCAAATAAGGAAGTGATTAACAGAATAGGCGAGATACGAACAATACTGGAGACTATCAAAAGAGAAAATAATGGTTAGGACATTTGCTGCGCAAACATTTTATACTGAGATATGCAATTGTAAACTGTAGTAAAACATTACTGTGGCTTGCCGCATTGAAGAAAAGTACCTAAACCCAGTATAGTGGCGGAGGGAAATAAAAAAATAACACTTTACTAGTGCTCGGTGTCTGGATACTAGTACTATAAAAATAACTCTGCCTGAGCATGAGATACCTACCGTACATAAATAAAATAAAAAGTAAAAAGATAAAATCTTCAAACAACGACCCATTATTTGATATAGACAAAGCAAGATCGCATTAGCAATACACAGTTGTGTCGGTTCAGCGCCGTGTTGGTCCAATGCCATGTTGGCCAAGCGCCGTGTTGGTTCAACGTCGTGTTGGCCTTATTCGGTGCCAATCCACGCTAGAGTTTTTTACAAAAATTATTATTACATAATTATTTCATTATTATCAAGATTTGTGTTTTACCGTGTTGGTCGTACGCCTGTTATTATTGTTGGTCTAACGCCGTCTTGCTTCCGTGTTGGTCCTACGCATGTAACCCCTCCCGAAGGGAGGAGTTGGTCTACTGTTCTCACGCTGATCAGTCATATGAGAGGAGAGCGGAAGCTCTCAACTGTGATCGCCGCTGTCTTTTGTGCACAGCAGCTCCCCAGTTGTCCGCACAATGCTGGGTGAACACCGAAATTTTGATCCAACACAGGAAATCGAACCCGGGACTGCTCGCGAAGTCGAGCGAACTACCGACTAGGCTACGCAGAAGGTTCCTCTATATATAATTGACTAAGTCTAACAAAAGAGTCACATTCCTTAACGTGCCTTAGAAAGCAACACCTCATTACTTCTGTTCACATAAAACCTACTAACCGTATGCAATATTTACACTGCTCAAGTTCCCATTCTTACCACACCAAGAAAGCTATTCCTTTCTTCCTTGCTCTCAGAGGACAACGCCTGAATTCTACCACCTCTGCTACTGAAACTTACAACCAGCGCCTCCAGGAGGCTCTAGTCAGACGAGGCTACCAATCTAACCTTATAACCAAACAGATCCGCCGAGCATCCTCACACATTCAACCCACTCAAACCTCCAACACTAATTCTAACCCATCGGCTCTAATCACCAAGTTCCATCCTAAACTAACCAAGGTCAAACAAATCCTACACTCTCATTTCCACGATCTCCAATCTGACCCAGACACAAGAGTAGTATTTCCCACCAAACCTAGATTATTTTTTCAACATCCACCTAATCTTAGAAACATCTTGGTCTGTAAGAATCCTTCCTCGCCACCACCCCAAACGGCGCCTATACATGCAAGAGACTCAGGTGTAGGACCTGTTGCATTTTCATCACTTCTCCCGCAGTCAGTATCAATACTGCTAATGGCCAATACATCCTAAAGCCCCGAGGGTACATGCTACACCTCTAATGTTATATACATCCTAACCTGTAAGTTCTGTGATGCGTTTTATGTGGGGGGAAACAGGTGGTGCTCTGAACCTTCGTATTAACAACCATCATCACTTTTGCATTATTAACAAACCCGATGTCCCAGTCTCCGTACACACCAAGTCCCACAACACCAATTTTGTTCTATCTTTCCTGGTTGCCAAAATGCGTTCAAATTTATATATTATCTTTGATACGTAATGCCCTTGTACATATTCTTCATAAGATAGCTCCGTCTTATTTCATGACACTGTATGTCTTATACACAATTTTATCACAATTTGTATGTTATCACAATTTTTATTCCTTTCAATACTGATTTCGTTTTTTTATACTTATCTTTAACATATTTAGTAACTTTTTAAATCTTATTTGCTTACCTCTATAGTTTTTAGTAATATTGTTATTTGAATTCGATATATCATATTGTATTTGAATTGTATTCGATATAATATATCAATATTGTATTCGATATATCAATTCCATATTGTATTTGAATATCATGTTTAAAAATTGTACACCTTTGTACTCTGCAAAACCTACAATAACTAAAGATAGCTTTCAGTTACGGCTATGTTACATCACTTAATATGGATTTTACACCGAATATATACATATTTTGAAATTACTTTAAGACAGGTAAATATATTTAATTAGATTATTGGAATAGAAACTATCTAATTTTATGAAAATCTATAACGCAGAATAATTTATCATTGTTCGAAATTTTTATATAATCTTTGTAAATGTTACCTTGTATATCTTCCTTACTCGTAACGCTGTTCTTCATCTTAATACAATCCAATCATCATTTATTATTACCAATATTACTTTTGTATTCCTTTTTATATTTTTGTTTCATATTTCTCTCTTATCTTTATGGTGACTGTTCTACCTTTCATTTCTTTTTTTAACATTCTAGTTTTAAGTAATACCATGTTTAATAAAATGTATATGATTGTAACATGTAAAACCTGTAATAACCGGAGATGGCTCTCTGTTGCGGGTGTAAAGAAAATAAATAAATAAATAATTCACATTTTACTTCCTGCTATCAGCTCCTCTACACGCCGTCTGTGGGAGGTCGCCTTTATTCATGGTTTGAGCGCGAAAATGTGTCCTGGCCTTAACCTTCAGTAGCTCTAAACCTCTCGTTTCCTCTGCATTTTCAACACATTTCCTTCCACGATCCCACCTTGGAACTTACACGCTATACATTTGTGAATTGTTCAAGCTCCTGAAATCTATGCGCTATACAGCAGTCACTTGTTCTCCAAGCTTGATGCGTCGTCCGCTACGTGTCGTCACTGTTTCTTCCACCTTTTGCTTATTCTACACATTCACGTTGATGTACACATTATTATGAGCCTAGAGTGGACTCGAAATATAGTAGTGACTTGTATAAATTTATGTATGTGTGTGTTCCAGTACGGAACAAATAAGTTGTAAGTATATCCATTCATTTTTCTCATAAATTTACCTTAAATTGCCCTTCCAGATTTACTTTGTGCTAGTGATATTAGAAGACAGTGTGGTGAGTCAAATATCTGCACCCCTCCTTTCTTTACACATGGTGGTACAAGGGAACAGCCTCGGAGGAATTCATTGGCCGGAGGACGGAATACAGCGGTCAGTCCTGCAGGAAGTCAGAGGTTCAAATGGCCCGGGTTTGGACTGTAGACTGCCAGGACACTTACACGGCAATTCGGACGGACCTATACGTGGCGACTCCCAACTATCAGTCACTTGTAGGAGAGGACAAATTAGAAGAATTGCAAAATGAACTCAAGAGGATTAAGTGAAACATCATGAAACTATCAGAAATGTGGAGGAAGAATGAAGAACAGCTGGAACTACCGTAAGGGTACACGTTCTACTTAAAAGGAAGAGAAAATAGCAAACCGACAGGCGTTGGCTTTATAATTAATAAAGACCTGAAATCACGGGTCACAGAAATTGAAGGAATTTCAGATAGAATTCACACGGGTAGTAATAAAGATAAACAAGAGATACAGTATGGAAATTATACAAGTGTATGCTCCAACAACCTCACATTCAGAGGATGAAATCGAAGACCTAAACGAGGAGATACAGGTTTTTGATTGTAGCAAATCGCGTTACAAAATTATAATGGGAGACTTCAATTCGAAAATAGGAACTAAGCAGAGCAGTGACACGAAAATTGGAAACTTTGAATTTGGCAAAAGAAACGAGACAGGAGAGAAGTTAGTGGAATTCTCAGAAGCCAACAAACTGTTCATTTACAATAATTTTTTATGAAGCCGCCCCAGAGGAAGTGAACATGGAAAGGCGCAAATGGGACTAAAAACGAAATAGACTATGTTTTATCGAATAACAAGCAAATTCTGCAAGACGTGTCTGTTCTGAACAGTTTCAAAATTTCGAGTGATCATAGGATGGTGAGATGTGAGCTAAAACCAAGGTCCGTGGACAGGCCGCTCGCTTTTCTCTCTTAAAGGTCGTTCCATAACTATAGATTTCGTTTTCCCACTCGTTTACTCACGTGACAGTTAAAGACTGGCGTCACGCTGGTGAAAGCCAGCGGGGTTGTTCCTTCCGTAGCTCATCTGTGTGCTTCAAACATGTGCATTCCAAACGAAAAGATTCTGCGCAAGCGGTTTCGAAGAATTTCGCAAATATGTAATAATAATTAACAAAAACAAAAGGTAACATAAAATGGATAAAAATAATAATAATTAAAATCTAAATGGTTAGCAGAATATTGTACTTACCTATTCCAGTAAACTAGCACGAGAAGAACAGCTTTGTAGCCACTGCTATTTTCATACTATTTCTTCGTTTAATGTCTTTCGTTTTGGCATTGAAATAGCGAATCCTAAAAAATGTTCTTGATCTGCTGAAAAGTCTCCGTAACTTGTGATCTTCTTCAGGAAATCTTTTCTTCAAAATACCGAAAAGATCACCTATCACGTTTTTGCTGTGCCGTATAGTTTTCCCGTGAAAGTTTCGAAAAATTGATTCGCACTGCTTAAAAGTTTATCCATTTAGGGGAGGGATAAGCCAGAAGACCTCGCGACAATGCCTTAATCCATTCATTATCAGTAGGCGTGCCTTGCAACAAAACAGCGCATCATCATTTCTACATTTTCTTGCAATGTAACCAGCAACATATTTCAATGCTTCTGTTGATTCCTTCCTGTCTAAAATGTCAGTGGACACTAAGTTTAAATCTAAATTAACACCCATTCCTTCTTTAGTGCTGTTCACATCTTTTCTAGATTTATCCTCTTGCAATAACCCTTTCAGGAGAGACTCTGTCACAAGTTTTTCACCTGTTCCTTGTACAGGTGCGCTGGGAGGATGAGGAAGACATCATCTTAATATTAACAGACGCAATCTTTGTTTCACTTCTACTGGTAAAGGGTTATTGTAGAAATTGCCTAACCCTCGAAGCTGAGAAAACAGGTTCTCTAGAGCATCTTGATTTAATTTTCTCGTTAGAATATAATCCATACCATTTGCTCTTAACTCTAAATACATTCCATTTAGACTCCGGAGAGAAACGAGAAAACCATGTTGGAAAGGAAGCAAACAACTTTTTCCTATGACTCTAAGCTGGGTGATCGTTTGTTCCATCTGCTGTAGTACTTCTAACTGATCGTCATAATTCACACCAAAACCACATTTAAGTGTGTTATCATTGTATGGTACACCAGAATTCATTACGTCAATAAAATTGTTAACCAGATGGAAAAAAAAAACTTGACGTATGACTTTGTTCTGGCATAATATAGCCAATAGCAGTAGCTGTATGGTGAGAGAATGTTTGCATTGCCATTGCTACCCTTTGTCTATCATTTTTCTGTATTGTGATATGTTCCCATGTTAATTTTGGACAAATTTTGAGTTCACCAGAATCAACCTTTAGGACAGTCTCTAGGATATCTTTCTGTATGAATTTGTCGTTTACTTTAAGTCCACTATCTAGAAAATGATTCCTTAATAATTTTATTAGATGAGGTACGTCTGCAAACACCCATATTTTATCATTTTGGAAACCAGGATTCGTAAAATCGGTTTGGTTAGAATTTACTTCTAAATCATTCCACAATTTTCTATTACTACCCCCAAATCTGAAACAATAGCTATGATCTTGTAACCTGCAGATTGAACTTCTGAAATTATATCTAGAAACAACGTTTTCCTCATAACTTTATCAAAATTATAATAAATGGGCTGTTTCCAGTCACTAGTTAGGCCACGGACCATTGCAACCTGTACGTTTCTAGAAGGACCTAAAATTACATCTTCACTGTCATAACAAATGCTTGAATTAACATTCATTTCATCG
>JAGDQP010036166.1:0-19188 GCA_022664845.1 Lepisma saccharinum | reverse complement strand
AGGGGGACCCCTCCACTAATTGGCACACTGGTGATCTGTTGTAGGTATTGTGGACCTCCGGCAGCACCAAGAAACGTCTTCAGTGATAAAGATGGCGAGACGTCTGGAAACCTGCTGGAACGTGGAGACTCGAAGTGTCAAACGGATTTGCATGCCAAAGTAAACAAACCGCCAGCCATTAATCGTGAACTAGTGGAGGTGTATAGAGACGGTGTAATATCCCGGGAACAAACGTAGATGTGGGGTAATGCTTTCCTAAAAGAGAGAATAGATGTGAGTGATGAACAGCGACCTGGCGGGCCATCAACATCAACCCCGAAAGAGAAATTTTGTCGAGTGGAAGTGATGATACAGAAAGACAGGGGAGTGATAATCAAAGATATTGCTGAAGAACTCAATACTCAGTACCGAAAACCCTTGCAGAGCCTTATAAACGGAAAATAATGGACCTATCAATAACTCATCTCCAACGCTACGAGCTATGTCCCTTTGGCCAGCATCGTTACAGTTGATGAAAGCCCTGTGAATCTGAATCCAAACGGGCTAGCAAGACATAGAAACCCCCCGCCACGAAAGATGTTAATGACCGTATCATTGGCCAAGCTGGGTCTAGGTTATGTCACCCTTCCCTATGTCAACATTGCGAGAGCTAAACAATATTGCCAGGGACATGCTACGATTGGTCGTCCGCTTGAAGAGACCAACGGCGTTGTGAAAGGGAGTTATTTTCTTGCAAGACAATATAATACAGCACACTATCCAACTCATCGGATACCACATGGCCATTTTGCAGCGAGATGTTATCAACACCCTCCCTATAGCCCGAACTTGGCGCCCAGTGATTGCCATCGGTCCATGAAAAATCAACACTTCACATTGTCCAGAACGTGCAACGGGTCGTCATCATCTGGCTGAAGGATTTTGACACCAAATTATTTTCCGATAAAGTGCACTACACTGTGGATAAAATGTGCTTGAACAAATTTGGTCAGTCTGTGGAAACACAGTAACAGGAGGTCTGGCTGCTGCATCGATAATATCTATTACAAATATAATATTTACAAGTTATATTTCTCCCGTTCTTCTGTTGAATAATAATAATAATAATATAGTTTCAATTTATAAACACAGAATACAAAACGTGAAGAACAATAGTAAAATATATTATCAATGGGAAAACCAGAAGGAAGGGACATTACGTAGAAGAAATAGATGACGAAAAACTTAAACCCTTCCTTTCCCTCAGACAGACTAACCCCCTTTCCGAACTGGCACTTTATGCTCCGTTCCGTACCCTTGCTCCGTCGGATGCACCATCGATGGTTATCCGAATTCCCCCTTCGACGGAGCATTGAAGTGAACGGAGCAACGGAGGACCAGATGGTCACTTGACCCTCCGTTCGGTTGCGCGCTGCGCCATGTTGAAAAGAAAACAGAGCGGCATATTGCTTGCCAAAAGTCCTTCTTCACTTGGGAGTTGGGACAAATACGTAGAATTGATCACGTGTTGCAATTTAAAATGAATGACCGTGCCGAAGTTTTAGAATGTAAGTATTTTAATAGTTTAAGATTTGATTTACATTATGTTATCGATATTGTACCATGTTTTGAGTGATATATTTTCATGATCACTGAATAATTTTAAATTCGCACTGTGAAAATAATATTGTTGGTTAGATTTCCCCAATGGGATTCCATGTAGATATTAATAGAGAGGGTAACATTGAGCAAGGGCGTCGGCAGGGAGGGGCAAGGGGGAGGCACTTGCTCAGCTTGATTTAAGATTTTATACCAAATACTATTCTATTTTCATATATTTGATGTATATTTTGTGCTTTTCACTGCATGCATTCCATAAGAAGCTATTTGAGATTCTCCCGTTACATTTCCTCAACCATAATTATTTCAACGTATGTAATCACAAATACGCAATTGGTGCCCACCAAACAAACTATGTTAAAGCATCGAAAGTAAAAACACGAATGTTATTGTTGTACTATTATGTAAGTGTTATTTCTTGTGAACGTACTCTGTTTTATGAAGTTGAAGCAGTTCCTCTAGAAAGTCAATGAAAAAGACGTCTCTCTTTCTCTCCCTCCCTCTCTCTCACTTTCACACACACACATTTATATACAAAGTTTAAAAAGCACGTGTAGGCCAATCGTGTGATACACATTCTTTATAAATAATTTTAATTTTTAGTTTTTAAAAATACCAAACAAATCAAGAAAAACACTGATATTTTGAAAAGCGACTTATCTAACATTAACGAAATGAACTATTTCATTTTGAAGCTAATTTTTTTAGCCGAGATATTTGAAGGTCACTAACTTAAGCCGACATAGTCCAGGATCTCAAATTTATTATCAATAGCAAATATTTCCAAATTATGGATTACTTAATTTGATAGACATTCTTAAGAATTATCCAACCCATTTTCTAAATTATCATTCTTGATTGTGATTTGTCCATTATTTTTTAAAAATTGAACCTGATTACAAAGGGCTCTCAAAGCGAATCTGAATTTGATTTCTTTAAAGGTATTTACATAATTTTGACTGAAGTCGAATGGGTGATACTGGGAGAATGCAGAACAGAAATTTTACCAAGCAAAGCTTTTCGTCGATAGGAATTCTCACACATAAATTATCTATTAATGTTTGTTAAAATGTGCTATTTCTGTAATTTCCGACATCCGACACAGAATTTAATAAAAGTGCTATTACTCACCGTTTTAATTTTGCCTGAATTATTGAAAGTTTTCTTTGTCTGATAATTATGCCATCTCGCTTTTAGTGACTTCAAATTATGTAATAGTCATTGATCGCACTACATTAATTTCTATTGTAATGAACAATGAACTCTAACATGCCAGGCATTTGATGATCCTGATTATTCAAAAATACTGGATGTGTTACTGTCCGGCGTTACTTAGAAGTAACTGTTAACGATTTTGTACTGTGTTCTGAATTCAGATTCCATTAAGTTAATTTGAAAATTGTGATGAGTTCAATTTTATTTTATGTTTGAGATTATTTTATATCGTTCAGCAAACTATTAGCAAGTTCTCCCCTAGAAAGTCGGAAGGAAAAATGTTTCACGGAAGTATATATGCCTGTCTGGGAATTTCCACCTTTCCACAAATGGCGAATGTGGTACACTGTAAAAGTTGGTTGTTTTAATTAAACACTGTTCTGTGTCCCGAGGAGACCACATTTTTTTTGTTAACATCGTTTGTTGTGTGATTTCGGTGATTCAACACTATGATAGTACTAATATTGTGTTGATACAGCATTAAAAGCACATCCATTGTGCTGAATCGCCGAAATCAGTAACATTTTGTTGTATTGATTTAACACAAACAAGCGATGGTCGCCGTGAGATATCTTAAAGTGTTAACACATTCATATCTTGCTGTGTACTTCTTGCTTTGCCATTACAAACGATAGCGCTACTAAAAGGAGAAAACTCTAACTAACCAGAAAACGATGTTTAATAAAATTTTACACACATAAATTAATTTTACCTTGTCTTAAGAAAAAGTAAACTGTAGTCTAATGAACGTTCTCTAATAGTATGTAATAAAAAATAATTGAGTATAACTTGCTCCTCTTCATGATTCATCTGCAAATTTATCCCATATCTGTGACGGTGACACACATACACACACACACGCGCGCAAACACACAATATATATATATATATATATATATATATATATATATATATATATAATTTCCTGATTTTCCCCTTCTTGGGAAAATTCTTGGCGACGCCCTTGCATATGGGTAGTTTATTTAAAAATACTAAGATTAAGAACTCTTATAATTATTTGAAGTGTTTTGGAACTTCAAATGCGTAACGCTGTCAAGGCTCACGACTTAGGTGGTTATTCATAGATCCTGGTATAACATTATTTAGTGATTCATAGTTCATGAGACGCACTTATCTTGCAAAAACTTCCAGAATAACCTGCAGAATTGTGATCATCCTTCGAATAGCTTTCAATCTTCGTCTGTTGTTATTTAATATATGTCGAATGCCTACAAGCATGGGAATTGTACGCCTACATCTATCTTCAACCATGTTGCTTTTTGCCTTATTCACTTCGCATCAAACTACCTTGGCTTCGCATTATCCAATACTCACTCACATTACGCGCGGAGGGTTTTCAGCTGTTTCCAGACTTGGGTGATATCTGTGGTTAACATTTTAAACACATATTTAATTCGGATAAGTGTGTATAACGGAAGTGAACGGGACGCAGCACAACGGAGCGGAACGGAGGAACATTGAATTCGGAAAGGGGGTAAGAAAACTCACTTAAGAAGAAGAAGAAAAATAAACTGTTCTGTGAATGACTTAACATGGCCACAGGCTAAAAGTAAAATTCACACTTTGTTCCGCTTTAAAATTCTTTCTTTCCTTCGTTATTACTCTGTCTGAAAATTCCATTCAGCTGTGCTTAACTATACTGGAGTGCTCTATTAGCATCTAAAACCAGACGTTTTAATCCAGAATGGACACACAATTTTCGTTCCCTGTTTTATTACACTTGTCGCTGTTTAGTTCGTTTCCTTATTTACATTTTAATTCTCGAGTTACGCACATTCTAAACTGCGCATATAGCATAGCTTCTTGTATATAACATTCACAGAATATTACTAGCAATAAATAAGGAAGTAAAAAACTAGGGAATCACAATGACAACAAGATTAAGGCTGTCTTTTCATGTGCGCGCTCGCCGCTTGCGATTTCAATGAGTAGCCATGGTGCCTAAAGACCATAAATAAAAATAAAATTAAAAAAATTCAATGAGTAGCCAATAGAAATACTTTCAATTAGGGGATTGCAAAAAAATTAATTACGATGTGAAACTAAAGACAAGTATATGTAGCTCTCGTTTGTTTAGATGCAGTTTAATCTCCAGTGGACCAAACTCTGAGTTCTAACATATTTTAATTTGTTCTCGTTTGTTTAGATGCAGTTTAATCTCCAGTGGACCAAACTCTGTGTTCTAACATATTTTTATTTATGTTTTAATTCTCGAGCTCTCTAAAGAGAATGATCATTATTTCAAGGATGTACTTGTTATATGCACAGTTAAGCATCGTCATACCTAAATAATTCAGACATAAATAAAACAAGGTGCCACACAGCGACAGCATGGGTTAAAAACTAAGTAAAATAAATGAAATTTCGATTCATTTGGTATTAAATTGAAAATGGACAAGCAAGGCGATATGTTTCATCTAACGTCTTACCTGAGATAGTTACAGCCTTCCAGAATCACAAAGAATAACTAAGGATTTTCTGCGTGTTCATGCGAGATAACTGGTTAGAAATTAAGTGCATTTAGATAAGAGGGTTCCCGGCACGCCATTAACAGTTAAGAGCATATTCGTCACCTTGGTACGTTTCTTTTCCTGATTTACCCTGGCTTTTCATGTACGCGTTTCGATTTGGCTGAATATTTCTATTGGTTATGCATAGAAATAGCAACCGAAACACGCGGTGAATGCGTACATGAAAAGCCGACCTTAGATGTGAATCATGACGTTCGTCTTACGTCTCTCAGAAGTGGAATTTTAAATTTCTGTTTTGAACTCATTATTATTCATACTTATTTTTCTACGCCATGTTTAATTACAAAATACGGGATGTAACAATATTCGACTGACAAACTTCTAGTAGATGAAATGCTAACAGTAAAACAATCAAACTATCGAATTCCTGTTCTTTTTCAAGAGGCAGGTTTTCCAGCGTGAAGCCACAAATTGCCTACTTACAATGGGAGCATTAACGGCACTGTGGTAGCACTAAGCGCTGAGAGAACGTTTTGGTTGCTATCTATAAGCAAACCAATAAGATTCAAGTGCTCTCTCGCCGCTTAGTGCGACCTTAGTCCGTTGAATGCGCCCAATGATAAAGAAAATGATTATTTCTTGGCAAATTACAAACGATGCCGTACCCTGGAGCTAGATTTAATTATTGTATATCAATTTGTTTCAATTGAGCAGATGTTGGAAATTGAAATGTGAAGTCATTGTGTTGACACTCAAAGCGACCTTTTATAATTTTAATACGATCCAGTTGCTACGTCAAATGTAATCTACTCTTCTGATGATAAACAGAAGCATAACAAACCGAAATTGACTTTGAACACTTCACCTCGAATAAAATTCATAGTTTGCAACATTGTATTCTATACTCCATACCCATCGAGCTCTCCATAAACGATACTGGAGTGACCATTTAGTGTTTAAAGATAGAGGCCTGGGCAAATTTTTAAACTCGTTTGTCCACTTCCAGTCTAATTCGCTATGGACCAAATTTTCAGTTCTAACTCAGTTTTATACGCTTCTTATCGCTGTGTGGCCCGTTTGTTTATTTAAGTCTTAATTCCTGAGCTATTTATGGAAAAGTATATGGAACTCTGCATAGAATAGAAAATACTGCAAATAATATTTACATTTTTTGCCAGAATCAGAAAACGGGCCACATGGGGTTATTAAGCGTTAAAAACTGAGTTAGAACCGAAAATTTGGTTCATATTGGTTTAGACTGGAAGTGGACAATTTAGATGAAGTATGCTCTCCGGTCTCTGGCTTCATATATTCATGAAATTTTCAATGGCTACAGTCAGCCCAGTATCGTTTTTTGATAGAGGTCATACCTAAAGAATGACCTTTATGTAAAAGCGATACTGGACTGACTGCTGCCATTTTAAAAATTGTATGTCAAGCCAGGGAACGGAGAGGATATTTAATCTAGTTTGTCCACTTCCAGTCTAAACCAATACAAACCAAATTTTCAGTTTCTTTCGTTTGATGTCGCTGTGCGGTACGTTTTCTGATTTATATCTTAATTCCTGCAAAACAGGGTAAATATTATTTACAGGATTTATTATAGCTAATATGCAGAGTACGGTATGCTATTAGACGAATAACTCAAGAATTAACTGACAATTTGGTTTATATTGGATTAAACTGGAAGTGGAGAAACGAGGTTAAATATTTGCTATGGAGTCTAACATTCGACACTAAACTGTCACTCCAGTATCGATACGGAGAAAAAGAAATAATCCAAGAATAAATTTGAGAAGCGTGTTTGTGTTGAGAAATGTTTCACTTCTTGATTTTTAGTTAACGGTGTAAATCACCCGCGCCATTTTGGTCTGACCCTTCCATTGATTTACATGGGAATCGTTTTTCTCGTCTTATTTCTGTCAGAAGAAGAATATTCAAATTCCGCTCTCACTAAACGTGCCTCGATTGTTATTTCGACTCTTGCAGAGTCTTAGTTTGTAAAGTTGCTTCAGATATATGTGTATAATGTATTATTAATAGTTTAGCATATGAATTACAAGATGTCAACGGGAAATTATACTGTTCGTGTGTAAAATATTGCATTTCTATAAAACAGCATGAATCAAAGAAAACATGACGTAACACTGGGCGGAAAGAGAAGTTAAAACTTACTATCCAGAGAGGCATAAGACTAATAAAACAATGCCCATGTAAATCAATGGAAAGGTCATACCAAGATGGCGGGGGTGTTCTAAACGTTAAATACACTTGCAGTTGTTCTTGTTCTTTAAAGTAACTAAACTATCGTCCACTAAAAAAAAATATTTGGTAATTTTAAGGGCTCATTTTCAAGCCCGCTTGCGTTGCTTGCGATTAGGTTGAGTAGCCAATTGAAATACCTGGTATCTGGGGTGTAGTTTTATTACGTTTTGTAGCACGTGTTTCGATTGGCTATTCACCCAAATCGCAAGCAACGCAAGCGGGTTTGAAAATGAACCCTAAACGTAGTTATCTGTAAGATTCATTTTTTCTTTTCTTCTTCTTTTTTTGCTTCATTACTTTATAAAGGCTAAATTGTGTTTGCTTCTTTTTTGCTTCATTACTTTATAAAGGCTGAATTGTGTTTGCTAAAACGTCAAAATTCTTTCACAAAATAAAAGCAAAATGAAAGCTTTATGAAAAAATAAATAAAAGCTAGTCCAAGTTTTTGTATAGAAAGAGAGAGAAAATATATGACAATGCGAGATCTTATCCTCTGCTGTAACAAGAAGTGCTAAAAAATTCAAGGTTAACATGCATGTTACAATATTCGAGAGACCTTCAAAATATGAGGCCAACGACAATGCACGCTTAAACAGAGCATTCTAAGAGTTGAATTAGTAATTAAAAAAGTCACAAACAGGGAAGGTAAGTTACATTAAAACTCTTCATTCATGGTTGTTATTCACACATACGAAACACTCATTAATCAAGACAAGTACTGCATGCAATGTCTAACACTACATGCACACTTTCTAGCTTACATATTGTTAGGTAGTTGTGAGATACGGTTTTGTATAAAACAAATCTTATCCTTGGAGAGAAGCTGAGAATCCACGATTGAGTATGGAATCCATACACAATGAACAAATTGTGCTTTTAAAAAGAATCCTTGATTTTTGTATCCATGCACGCACATGTAAACACAAGGAAAATGATGTATTTTTCTTATATTGTTCTTGTTGACAACGGGTGGGGATATTTGTAAATAGTTCTCTACATCTTCTTGTATGTGACTTTTGCTGTGGTTTTGGAGGTTACTTCCTGCATAAACCAGTGTTTCTTATATCTGTTTTTGTTTGGACGTTTTTATAGATGAACAGTGGTACCCAACCTTGACATTGTCAAAATTTTTATTTTGTACAATTCGCATATTAGCTCTAAAAGCTTAACTGAAAAAAAAAATATTTAAAAATAAAATTACGAGTATATTCTTATTCGCCGCTACAATATATAAAAGTGAACTTTCAAGTTTTTTTATCATTATTATTTTTATACACGATATTCAATAAACTAATTTATAAACCGTCAAATTTGTATTTTTTTTAGTAAGTAGTTACATTCCTTGTATCTTGCTGTTTTTAAAATGTATCATAAATAAATTTTATTCTGCTTAACTGCTACTGCTTTTAAAGGTCGCTTGTTGGATAATACAGCTTAAATATTAAGTAAATAATTCAGTTTCTATTATTATTATTATTATTTGATAATTTTGTTCCAATTAATTGCCATTTCTTCAGTGCCTTTTAAGGAAACAAAATAGTTTTAAGCCTTTTGAACCATTTATCACAAAATAACTTAAAATACACCATTTTTAAACATATTTTAACAAGAATTTTAAAAAATGATTCTAAAATCAATGACGCTTATGCCGAAAGATTTTTCGAAGCGTTGAAGCTTTACAGTTAGCGTCCTGAAAGGAAGCAACCATCATTCAAAATTAATTTTAATATATATTTTTAACTATTTTTAAAACTTGTTTTAATAATTTTCTTTAAGTTTAAAAAGTAATTATTCTCGTTCCCTACTACAGCTTAAGCAAACCATATTAGTCAAACAAAAGAAACAAATACAGTCAGCGATAGAGGAGTCCCTTGTCCTATTTCCAATACATCTACTTAAATAGGTGATGGATCGATTGGTACAATACAATTAAGCTGGGTCCATGAATCACGATACGGGAGACGGATCTATTTCTACTGACCCGAATTTGAAGCCACCACAAGCCATGATCAACTGGAAGGTGTAATTGGTTAAAAAAACAACTGAACATCACGTTCCGTACAATACCTTATTTAAAATATTCCAATCTTCCTCCTCACTTCCTTAGCTAGGTCTTCATCCATTCTTTGCTTCCACACACCCAGGCATAGGTAAACCAATAAGACGCAAGTAAATCCCAATTCACCAGGCAAGATTAATAAAAAAAATCGGGGTCAAGTTGGCCCAGCTTAATTGTATTGGACCAGTCGATCCATCTCCCGTATCTAAATCCATGGTTACACATGACAAGAGTTTGAAGAACATTTAGACCAATCCCTGAGTTGATAATTCATTCGGAATAATCACGACAGAATATTCGAAATTATTAGTTAACCTATTAGTCAATTGAGAAGTTATTCACCTTTGAGCAAATAGCTATACCTCTTATGATGAGAACATCACCTTTCGACCTACATAAAGTTCAGCGGAACGCCAAGTCAGACCTCACCACACAGACACATTCACATCAATACCAGAATACACACGAATTACTATATGAGACCGATCAGCTATCGTATATGGCCGCCAGTTCGACTTCAGCCTCCTGTTCGACATCAGATGCCAGAGCGTCAATTATATCCCAGACTGCTCAAGAAGGAAGATACCTTTTTTCATCATTTTTTTTATCATATTATGTTTTGCTGTGATACATTCAAAGGCTGTTGAACTTAGATTTTTCTTCTCATTGAACTTCTAACTTCAACAAACTTCCAGTTATGAATGGGGATCTATCTTATATTGTGATTTCAGGCGTCTGACTATCTCAGTGTCACATCTCAAATAATATTTGCTCAAAGTTAAACAACTTCGTTAAAATCCGTTTACTCTGTCCATCGTTAGTAAATGTGGAGGGTTAAAAGTGTAATTAAGTTACGATCCATTATACCGGTAATAAACCCTTTCGTAGCCAAGCAGTTCTCAAGGATAACTGTGCATCGCTACGCCAAACCCTAGTTTAAGTCTCTACCATCCAACTAATAACAGACAATCTCTCCAGCCGTTCACACTATTGAGAAATAAATTAATACAAATCAGGGCTACCTAATTAAGAAGTGAAAGACTGAATAGCGACGTTTTGAGTCTTAGAGTATATGTACTGCACTCAAGTAACATAGTCGGATTATAGTTATGCCACATGTATAATAGATGTTTCAAATACACTCCATATAAGAAATACAAAACCAGCATAGGAAAGGGTATCGAATGGTTCATATCGTATTGTAGAGCCATTCGATTGAGGTACAGCTCCAACCGCCCAGCGTGATATGGAGGAAAAGATGTAGGGTAAGTTTACAGAGGTGTGCGGGTCAATTTCTGTAAAATATTCCCTTCACGTATGTCAGTAATAGTATCCATTCCATTTTATTAAACTCCCTTGAACATGCCTGTGATCCAGGGAATATAGTGGCCATGGGAGATGTTTGTCATATTAGTCATGTTATGCACGTGCAACCTATCAAAATGGAGCATTACATTAATTTGGAAATAGTTTCTCTAGTATCACGATGAGTCCATGGTCTCGAAGTACAGCTAGACACGCTTTTTCCGTTACGAAATTAGCAATAATATAGATGCAGAAACAGCAATAGACAGTACCATTGCTCTGTAATATTTTGGGCAAGCGCTGAACAAAGGCGAGAAGGTCTGTCAGGAATCAGATACGTTTTGGTAGTCGTGGTGTATAGGTTGCAACAAAGCAAATGGGAAACATGACTAACGTCCATTCAACCACCGAGAAAAAGTGGAAATTAGTTATGGTTGACAGTTCCGAATCATCCAGGCTATTGATTAGTTGTATAAATTTGACCGTATGTAACCATGTACTACCGTTGGCTCAACGTTGATGAAGGCGCGGCAAACCAACGGTCAGCGATTGGTCAACAGTAATATTGGCGGTTTTCTGAGGAACGGCCAACAAAACGGACTCACGTTGGGATAATGTTGGCAATTTAATGAATATCAACGACAATAGCCCAACAGTAGGCCAATAAAACCTGTCAACAACGGCCCAATATCTAGTCAACTGAGTGCCTCCTGACAAAATGCATCAACCTAGCGAACAACGGTTCAACGATGTATCAACCGAGGCCCCTTTTGGAAAAATAACTTAATCTGCTAACCATATTATCCCTCCGGTACCTATAATACACGGTATTTGAAAATACTGGTTATAATTTGAAGGATGAACTACTCAGAACGAAACTAGGAGAAACTTCCTTTAAATGAATGTCGATACATGCCTAGTATTCTGGCTGGAGGGTGCCTACCATAACGAACTCATATACTGTGACGTATTTGCGCTACCTTTGTCTTCCCTCTAGTTCCGATGTTACGCATGCATAGATGTTTCTTCGCAGGAAACTTTTCTGTGTCTGAGAAACTCTAAACTTTCAATTTATGGCCTGTTTCAAATACACAGTATCTACCTCGTCCAAGCTTCGATCCATTGAAAATAGAGGTTTGAGGCTCGCCGGAATGTCCCATCCTAAACAGCATAATAAAAAAAACAGAACATGATTATCTGATTTGCTATATGCTTAAAATTACGTCTTGTAGTGCCAGAGACAAAATCGGAATGTTCAATGAGCTGCTGCACAGAATCCAATCAGGTTAAAAGGTCCTACACGTAGCTTGAACATCTTTGCTGCTACTCTATCGTCTAACCGAATGGAGATTATAAGTTCGCGAAATGATGCATTGACTTCCTCAGGAGAGAAAGGCAGGTTAAAAGTTGAGTTAATAAAAGAACCCGTCAGCAGATACGCTATTAACAATTTGCCGCCGATGCTCTCGGCCGACCTCGGGTATAGAGCGATAACAGCCAGTGTAGATATGTACTGGCGGTTAGTTGTCGTGAGTTCGTCGTTTGCCGGTATAGTGGCTATTATGCGATGCACTCGAGATATCCGAGGGCGGGATCCCGCCTGATCGGAAAATGGCATGCGGGCCGCCAACTCCTTCCCGCCGTTACACAGATTGTCATTTGTTATTGTCGGGGGGACAGCGGATATCAGCAGTGTTCACCGCGCTGTTACTGCGACATGCATTTGTTAAGAAGACGGTTGAAAATAAGCAATACCAACAACAAACAAATATGCCTATGGGCAATTTGTGAATTATTAAAAAAAGAAAGAAAACAATTTAAAAAAGCGTTTGCAAATAAGCTTCCCAATTGTCTTCGTAAGACAAAAGGCATGAAAAACCATCACCCAGTTGGAAGACCAGCATAGCCGAGTGGTTAAGGCATCAGACTTCTAAATCTCGTCGCTGACAGTTGGAGGCACGGATCCCATCGCAGACACTGAAAAACTTTACTCACTACAAACTAAATAACAGCGAAGACAATGCAAAAGGTAAACTTAATATGGATTACCACTGCGTCCAATAGCTTTTTCGTGTCAAAACAAATCTGACGAAAAAGAGAAATACTAGGGGAAGGACGGGCAGCACGAGAGCGGTGTAGAGGCAGGACTCGGGCGGTATAACGGGGAGGTGGACGCTCAGTGGAGGGACGAGAGGGGCGTGGCCGGGATTTTTGGCGGAGACGGAGCGGCTTGCAGCCGGCGGATCGCGGGCTGCATTAGTGTAAAATCGTGCGCTGGCCGGCAGTGGGAGTAACAAATTATGAAAATTGTACAAAATAAGTTCTTTCCAGAACAACGTTGGAAATTTCGTTTATAAAACAGTGTGTTAAGTTATTTGAACTCATTATCCACACATTGTTTTCACTTATATCACAGGAAAATATAGACACTGCGGTATGAAGTATGAACAAGTGGTGATATAGTGCTTACGGCATGATCTTATACAAAACAACTCGTCCAAAGTAAAGCAGAAATGTTCGAAATTCTGTGGCATTCGGACTTAAAACGTCTCAATGTCCTTGGTTTTCGTAAGAAAGCATTTGATGTATGCATATTACTTATATTGCTAACTTAACTGATATGTCTACACTCAATAAACTAAGTTTACACTTCTGAACACCTTTATAAATTCCCACACGAATAAATCGTTTCATAGCTCCTAAGCGTATGAAATGTAACTAATCCAATGGCCCTTGGGTTACCAACCCTATTGACAAATCTGCTAGAACTGATCGACCCTGCTGACGTTCATCATACTCCTGATTCTTGAAAGCCAGATCTGTGCGCATTGTTATATGCTTTGTGAACGGCCGAATTGTTCTCCCCAAATAAACACCTTTTTAGCAGCTGTTTTTGCAACTGTTCAGTGAGTTACGTGACACCGTACATTTCAGAAAGGACCTTGCAGGTGCATCTGTCACTACATAGTTAACACGAAAAATGAAATGGTTTGCCTTGCACGCCGCACCTGTTTCTTTCCAGATTCAGACATTCATCTACAAATGGCTGAAATATTCTGCGGCATTTTTGCTTATTTTCACCATAATAAATTACTATTATCAAAGTTTTATTTTTTAACAGCTTGATCTAGAATTGTAACAAGGTCCAAAACGTTTTAGCTGATCTGCAATGCAGTTGTGAACCACCTATATTCACAGTGATAGTTAGTTGTTCCCTGCTATGGAAATTCTGTTGCAAGTTGTTTACTAAAGTTCTTTACTTTTTTTGCCCAGCCTTTAAAACACTTGCATTAATACATGATTGAAATTCCAAACTGTACATTGACTGAAATATTTTGTATTTTATATCTTTCATGTGGATTTACGTACCATAAAATCGCGATTTTCCTTAAGTGGCAGGAAATTGTTGTCAGCACCATACGACTAATTACCACTCGCTCCCCTTCAAATAATACTGGTCAACAGTGAAAATGTTTCTGAAATGAATTTAGTCCCAAATTGTTAAATTTAGTCCCACAAACACGAAATGGATAATGAAATGGGATCGTTAACTCTTGTTGGCAAGAAACAGCGAGTGACGAGGGGTGTTCAAGCAAGTGTGGAGACCTTGTTAGTAAATAGTTACTGCTGCAACGCTGTTCATCAGAATGTCATGGTTAATTCATCATTCTCTAGAGACTAATGTAGGCTTTCAAATTCTATATTGACCATGCCGCTATGACGTACGAGAAAAGGAAAATTTAGGAAAACTGGGAAATTTCTTAGAACAAAAACCCCTTTCTCGAAGTTTGGGGCCCTCTAGAGCGACTGTGGGTGACAGCACGAAACACTAATGTACCTAGAAAATACATTGGGGTATTGGGAACGTACCTGCTAAATACCATCATGATATCGCATATAGTGTCCTCAATATTCTCAGTCCTGTTTGCAAGTAAAAAAAATAAGGGTTTATGTTTACTAAAATGTAATAAAGTGTACTAAAGTGAAAACCAAACAAATTATATTTATAATCATGGTTTTCTTGCTTCCTTCCAAGTGTATTAAAGGGTGTTGAGTGATTAACAACAGCAACATACCTCGTCAATTTGTCAACATACCAAACAATTTCTGTTAATCGTGTGTTGAAGTCACATTTGCAAAGCAGAAACGTCCATTGACGCCGCTTGTGAAGACAGCATATTTTCACCATTTTGGTGTTAAAGTAGAGGACCAGAACAAGTCATGGACACCTTATATATGCTGTAAGAGATGCTGCGTGAAACTATACGCATGGTTAGAAAACAAGGGACGTTCAATGAAGTTTGGCAATCCTATGGTGTGGAGGGAGCCAACCAATCATTTTAAATACTGTTATTATTGTTTGGTACCACCAATTAGACATGGAGTGTCCAAAATGAAGAAAGTATTTAATAACCCAACATCCAGTCAGTCATCAGACCGATCCCTCATGGCAAAGAATCCCCCCTGTACCTAGTCCTCCAAACGAATATAGTGTGCAAGACGAAGAAGATGAAGAGTACACATAAGACATGGAGGCAGCACCTGGGCCCCCTATCAACTGATAAATTTGTGCCACACAGTGGAACACTGAAGGATCCCCACCTACTTTCACAGACCACACTGAATTATTTCATTCGAGATCTTGAGCTGCCTAAGAACAAAGCTGAGCTTGCAGCATCCCACACAGCAGAGTACATCCCTGGGACGTCCCACTTAGATCCCATTTCCGTTAGAATGGTCCTGCTCCCATAGCAATGTCCTAAGGACGTCCGAGGGATAACTCTGTGGGCAATACAAACAGTTCATCCCGTATGGATGTCCCCCGGAAAGACGTGCCGGATTACGTACCTGGAATTTCTATAAATTAAATGGACCTTACTATTATTATTATTTAATTAATTATAACTATACGAAGGATATGCCTTCGTATAGTTATACGAATGATTAATTATAACTATACGTCCCATAGATGTAAACGGGACTTAAACAGGACGTCCTACGGACGTCCCGATATCCTGCCAGGAGATCCGTCAAATATCCCTGGGACGTCATTTTGCTATGTGGGATCAAGACTTAAGGAATGGGACATATTACAAGATGATTTCAAAGTGTCAGGATACTTATTTCGCACAGTAGGATACCCTGGCATTTTGTCACAATGTACTTGAATTGATGAACAAATTGCATTTCAAATACGAACCACAGGAGTGGAGACGGTTTATAGACAGCTCTTAGTAAGAAAGCAGTCCTGCTCCACAATTCCAATTCTCTTCCATCAGTGCCTATTGGTTATGCTGTCCATATGAAGGAAACATATAACATGAAACATATACTCGAAGCAGTTCAGTACAATGTTCATCAATGGCAGTTATGTGGAGACCTAAAAGTTATCGTTATTGTGTTGGGGTTGCAATTGGGTTTCACAAAATACTGCTGCTTTTTATGTGAATGGGGACAGGTCTTCCCATTACGTCAGAAAGATGTGGCCTCCAAGAAGGGATTTCCGGCCTGGTGAGAAGAATGTACAACATCCTCTTTTATTTCCTACGAAGAACATCCTCCTACCCCCGTTACATGTCAAACTGGGGTTAATGAAACAATTTGTAAAGGCGTTGGATAAATATGGTGATGCGGCAAGTACCTCCTACATTAATCGAGACTAAATTAAAGGAGGGGATTTTCATAGGTCCACAAATCCGTAAACTATTGTATGACTTTTTTCAGTTCCTTCGTGGTAAAGAAAAGGCTGCATGGAAAGCGTATAAAGGTGTAGTAACAGGTTTCTTTGGTAGTCGCAAAGCGGAAAACTACATTGAGCGTGTGAAGACACTGTTGGAGAAGTATCATGAGTTAGACTGCAATTTGTCACTCAAAGTCCACTTTCTCCACTCATATTTAGACTTTTCCCCCAGTAACTGCGGTGAAGTGAGTGATGAGCATGGTGAGCGTTTCCACCAAGATTTTGGCACAATAGAACACAGCTATCAAGGTAGGTGAACCGCTGCCATGCTTGTTGACTACTGCTCGACACTGATAAGAGATGCCCCACGGGAGGAACACAACAGGAGGGCAAAGAGAAGCAACTCACGTCAATAAAACTCAAAGTTGGTGCCGCAAGGCACTTTCATGCAAATAATTTTTATTTCATATTCATGGTTAGGTATGTCATAATTACGTATTTAGTTGTGTACTTAGTTCTTTACAATGGTAAATCTTGTGCTGCACTGGCGAATACACTCATACGAAGGCCAAGAGAAGTCTCTCACATGAATGTAACTAAAAGTGTATACCGCAGAGCACTTTCAAGTTAAATGTAAACCGAAATCTGGGTAACGATGTTTTTATAATGTGTGTCAACATAGGGCAAGAGTCAAAGCTGACAAATCCAGTTCGAGATTGGTATGGTTTTATACAGTTGGATTAAGGGGAAGAGGGAATAAAAGGAAATTTGTTTATAATGAGAGAAAAATGAAAATGAAATGAAAGTATAGTGAGAAGATGCGTATGGGTTTTGTGTACTATGTAAATGTGTATGTATGAGTATATCAAAACATCACATCCACCTCCCCGGGACTAGATTTTCACCAGTAACAAGCAGCCTTTTTCTCCCTACAGCGGTTCAAACCAAACTCACGTATTATAGTAATGAAACTTGGCACGAGGATTTTAAGACTGGAAGCATTTGACAGCACGTCTTTTTAATCGCGGCCATTTTCAAAATGGTAACCGGTTTATTATTGTATTCTCCATGATATGTTATATAAATGCGCTGTAATGATGTTTATTTAGTTAGTTTTCTTTGTTGTTAGTGTAGAACTAATACAACTCCTTACAGTGATTAAATAAAGATTATGTGAATCACAGAAATTCCGAAGCGATTGACAGTTTATAATGCAGGGGTAGAAAAGAGTGAGGAAATGCAGGGCCACTTATTCCTTTTAAGATGTTAAGTACGGATTTTCACCACTTAAAAGAGCTAATATTGTACGAAGAATCAATTGAATGAACTCTGTAAATGGTGTTTTACTAATAAGTGATTACAGATTATCTAAGATTCAGGGGCAAGAAGTGAAGAATTGAATTACTCAGAAATTAATACAAATATTTAATTTTACTGCTACGGTTGTTCAGTACATGTTAATGTATGTCGTAACAACAATAATACTTTTAATGAATCATAACTGATGAGAAATAATCAATCTCTTTGGAATAAAAAAAATATCCTTCGCCTTTTCGTTAGAGCAAAACTACCCAATCCAAGACAAGAGATCTACGATCAAATAACTTTCCCACTTCTACGCTATCACCAAGAATCTCAGCTCTAGATTGCTCTCTGCCATTTATCCACTGGAATAAAATACAAAATATTATGATTAGAAAGAAATGGAGTTACAATGCAGTGCATAGTCAATAAATTAGTGGGGCTATTAAATGTACAAATGTCAGACCAATGACCACCAGAATTCATCAATAACGGTGATCCTGGAAAAAATTGGTTGCCGTCATTTTCAAAGTGCTGTATGTGATCGGAACAAACTACATATCGTGTCTACGTTTGAATCTCCGTGAGGGCATGTGGAACCTATTTCAACGGAACTTTACGTAGATTCAGATCTTGCGTCAAAATTTATGGTGTTTCTCAATCCCAGTCTCCGTCTATAATTCACGCAGCGTCCGTCGTTTCTCGTTCTCCGACAGGTATTCTAACACGGCACGTGACACATCGGTCCGCACACCCACAGGCCGCCTTGACCATTTCATGTGTCTGGTTGCTTGGCGTTCTCGCTGAAAAGCTACTACACATCTTGCGACAATTCGATATGTCAAAGCATTATTCCCTAACGCTTCTACCAATTCTTGGTGACACACGCGTTTTTCTTCCGGAGAAGGGCCACTTGGATGTGCGATCGCTGTTCCACTCTGGTCACTTCCATTATTAGTGCAGGAGCCACAGAGGGGACGACCGTTGCACAATGGTGTATAGAGGGGTTTGACTTCAGATCATGTTTTATTGATGCGTAAGTATGAATTTTACCTAGGACAACCCGCAGAACTTCTGTGATTAAACAGTGTTCCAAATATATAGTTCCGATTATCCGTTGTTTATTTATTGACTGATAATACCTTACAATCTGTATTGATTTCTTTCTTCGATGGATGTTAAATTTTTTGACAAATATATATTTATAATTTTTCGTTGTATATATCGTATGAGCTCCTGCGCAGCCTAGTCGGTAGCGTGCTCGACTTCAG
>JAGDQP010036165.1:6207-19189 GCA_022664845.1 Lepisma saccharinum | reverse complement strand
CCACTGTAAACATCTATTTCCATTGACACTTGATAACAAGTCAGATCTGTTATGTGGAGAAAGGGCCATTACAAGATTTGTAACGATCAAGTATATAGATGGCGTAACAAAGTACAATAAAGTGACCAGTAAAAGACATAGAACCGACAATCCAACAATAAGACAGACACACACCTAAGTAATAGAGGATTTGGAATAAATTACATTTGGTTAATTAGTCTAGAAGAAAGAGAGGTCAACCAATCATCACCAACAAGAATGGTATGTTTATATATAAATGATTTACCAATGTAAAGTTTATTAGATTCAGGATGTGACTCAAAATTATGGACCATTTTAATTTTTCAAGATTAGGTTGAGTTCTAACGAATTGAGATAAACTACCTCATCTTTTTGCACTTAACAAAACTAGAAATTATAGGATCTATGATTGTGCCATGTGTATATAAGTATAACCAATACTTCCTGGAATGATTGGTGACTAAACAAAAGTTAAACAGTAACATTATGTGTCGTTAAGGAATGAACCAACTATTCAGGAAGAAGGTAGACGATTACATTGGATCGCTAATTACAGGCAACAGAATAATGATAAAAGAGGATTAAATTACACTAGCAAGCAACCAAAGGAGGTGTTAATGACACAACAGAAATTCTGTAGGAATAACTCAAATGTAATGCCCAATTTCGATGTCATAACGTCGGACTTATAACATCTAGCACTCGACATAGAAACTATAAAGAAAACGATGATGAAAGGGAAAATATTGGAAGCCAAACATAAGGAACAAAGCTTAAATGACTGAAGAGAAAATAATGGATGATGTACAAAATTTTACTAAAATAGTACATACAACAAAAAATATTACTATTCCTACTAGTTCATTTAAAGGTACACAAGAAGATACGTTAGGCGATGATACAACACTAAATAACACTGGGTTTACAACATTTTCTTGACAATCCAGCAATTATTTATAAAATTATGTTGAGTATTTGGTTACAACAGGGCCTTGTCACTGAAATATGTAACGATGTTTGAAAGTTAATTAATATCTTACAATTATCTTGAACGTTTGATGAACTACCAGGCTAGTCACAGAAACAAAACAGTGTTGTAATTTCATAAATATGATGCACATTTAAGTGATTTGTTTCCTGTATAAAGTAAACAGTTGGAGGAGTGAGTGAATGTATGAAAGTGTTTTGTATAAGATAATTTCATTATTGTTGTTGTATAAGTAGAAATTGTATTTATTTTATTTTATTGTATAGATTTGACCTGATAGAATTGTTTAATTTTAAATATATTAAAATAAATCAGATTTAGTTATAATAAGTTAGGTATCAGTTTATAATTTGCAAGGATGGTATTTTATTTATGGAGGGGGTGCATGTTGATAGATTGTTCAGAATGATCACAAAGAAGTGAATGACTAACTTACCACGAACCTTGGTAAATACGATTAACATTTGCTTTTCAGTTTTTTTTAGTTGTAATTTCCGAAAATCGTGATATGAAATCTGCTAATTCGAACAATAGAAAATAGCCAACATTTATATACAGTAAGGTAGTCAAGGAATTGCAAAATTATAATTGATTCATTCTTTAGCAAATCATGGAATCAATTTGTTTAACGATACATATTCAAGTTATGTATTGACGTTCATTTGAGATATTAACCCTTATCTAAAGAAACAAAAGATGTTTTATCACTGTCAATATGTTGTATAAATATCATGTTTAAGTGAACTTAAAGCAAGGATCTCCAACAAAAGATGGTAGCACTATCTCAGTGTATGCCTAATGTATTTTTATCCTTGCACGAAATTACAATTCTTCTCATACAAAATGAGACCTAGATAAACCAATCTTTCAAGGAGGAAAATTATAACCAATTCAAGTGTTCTATCCTTGCCGATCTTTTATTTTCTTTCTTGTCTACTGTTCAAATGTCTTCATTGTTGTTATGGGTATCAAAACCTATAACAGTGAAGCTTTTTCAACAATGAACAAGAAAGGAAATAACAAATCTGTCACGAACAGAGCTCTTGAATTAGTTATGAAATTTCTTTCTTGAAAGTTTGAACTCTCTAGGACAGAATTTGTAGGAGCAGCATTGAAATTTCGTTCGATAAAAATACATTAGACATATTTTATACGGAGATGGAGCTGCTTCTTTTGTTGGAGATCTCTCCTTTATATTAACCTTCAGAAAATATGGTATGCGGAATAAATCTCTATGAAATCTTTCATTGATGGAAAATGCAGATTTTAAGTTGTAAATCGGCAGCATAAGAGATCCTACTCCGTTTTATGAATATAAGGAAATTAACTTCGACTGCATCAAGATTAAAGAGAATCTTTTAGCAAAATAGCGATTTAAAAACAAACCAATAATTAACTAACAATAGAGAACATTGGAATGATATAGGAATTAAAATATTTTGTATTTCGTTTCAGGACATTTTGGATCCTTGTTTGGATTGCTTTAACAGCATTTGCTGTAATAACGGCCAGATCGCTTTGGGTCAAGTATTTCTTCAACTTTGTTACTTACGAAACAGAATTCAATGACGGATCTTGGAATGTTAGCTTGGCATTGTCGCTCGCGTTGTGTTCCATGGGCATTGAGTGGAACGAAACGTAAGTTTATAACAAACTAGTTCCATTTCCTTTCAAGTAGCAATGCAACTATGGCCTATTTTAATTTTAAACAGAAATATTTTTGAAAGAAATAATGCTTATTTCGCAAAATTGTTGTAGCCTGAATTTACAGATCACTCTAATATGTCACAGGAATTCTGACATATTAGAGTGATCTATAATTGCATTTGTGAGGTGAAAGAAAATATTCTATGCTTTAGTCAATACATTCTAATAGATTTAGTTTTCTCAATGCCTGAAGATATTCTTTCTGGTAATTTGTTTCAAAAGTGGTTTCTTAAGATTATAACTTCGAGTATACAGTAGTTAAAAGTTTCACAGTTGTGGGTCTCATTGGCATTCAATTCTCAGTTGACAATCTTTCAATTTAAAAAAAAATGATTCTACTAAAACTTTACTTTACACTTTTGTTACATACAGGATGTTTATGAAACTTAGGCTGCCTTCAGAGAAGACTATCGTCGCTGAATATTAGATAGAAATTAGGTTTCACACGCAAATACAATCGCTCCGCTAACTGGTGTCGATGGCTCTGCTAACCCTTCCTTCAGATGGAACCGCTAGAAGTACCCTTCAATGGTTTGTAGGCAGGTATGACGCAGCCATTCCAAAGGGTGTCGATGGTGCTTAGTACGTTCGTTAGAAGATTTGCTAAAAGCCTTGTCTGAAGGCAGCCTTACAGTTAATTTACAATTTTCTATTGAGAAGAATTTTGAATTTGAAATTTCTTTATAACTTTTAGACATCTGAAGCTCAGGCCGGGACAGAGTTGGGAAAAGGATATTGAAAGGTAATCGGCTATGACCTAGAACGTTTTATTTTAGTATTAATTTTAGTCATTACTCGAATAAAAAGAAAAGTTACAAACAATTAAGTCCGTTATGCACCGACGTTATGGAAGGGGTGAATGCTGAAACCTACCTAAGTCTTCAATTAATTACAGCTATCGAATTCAAAAGTTGGTAAAGTCGAGAACGTCCGCGCTAAATCAGCTGAGGAAAACCTAAACCCAGCAAGACTGGAACTAAAATAAAATAATATATATTAAAGTTCCACGGTATTACTTAGTTTCGCTATTTAAGTATGTAATTTAAAATTTTGACATAAAATTCGGTAAAAACCTTAATTATTTTTTAAAAAATATGTTGCTAATGAAGTTTCTATTTGCTCCTAGTATTAGTGAAGTGGAAACCAATCATAGGGTACTAATCAATATATATTTGAGTATGTTAAACGCGCTTCTAAAATTGGGTTGATGGCTTAAATTTTGGAGGTTTTTCCACGCTCTAAACCTCAGTGCGACGTGTCCCGGTGCGCCCTCCTACTTCAGTGCCATGGCATCCCATAAATCTAACGACAGGCCACAGGACATGTCCGTAAAAGCTTGCAGAGTCTCGTCACTGTGCACCAACCCCTTCTGACTATGCCATCAGTTGTAAGTTCAACATACTTCGAGAAAATAGGAAATGAACACTATTTGTGGCATTAGATTACTTTTCTCCTCTATAGGAAAAAACACACCCGGTGTTACATCGGGGAAAATCGGGTCACATAGTAAATCGAGTCATTTTAAGGTTTATTATTTTAGCATAACAAGAAGGAACTGAATTCAACTTTGACAGAATTCTTCTAGGTCTTTCATGACGGCACCATTCGAACTAGGATGGCGTATCGTGTTAGTAAGGCCAAGTTGGGATGTGCGGGAAGATAACTGTCCATTTTGGAACAGGACTGAGACGTGAAGAAAAATGTTCCCGAAAGTGGAGACATTTTCGGGACGGGAAATTATTGGGAATACCTGACCCGCTCGCGAATTTCTAACCTATAGGGAATTCCAGATTCCTGAGTTCTCCACAATCGGTACATACCTTCTTGACAGTTGACACCGGGACGCGAATTTTTGCTCAACTCTATAGCTGAAATTTTGGGTTCAGCTTCATGGAGATGCATTTGGGAGCTTCGTCTTCGAGGAAAGTTTGTCCCAGAACAGTACGATCTTGGCCAGATATTCTGTGTTGCTAGGGTAGTATTTAAGTGGAGTATCTGATACACTGCACTACATCATTAGAGAGGAATGAAAAATGAAAACTTCAACATATTGTACATTGAAATTAGATAGACAACTAGTGAAGGCTTCGTTTGATAGTATAAGAGTTATCAAATAAAAACTTCAAACTAAAATATCTATCCTAAATTTTCTCACTTCATAACATTTGAATTTTGGTTTTCAATAACTCAAATTTTCAACTTCAGATATAATTTTTATTCCGATATAAATATGATAATCGCCTAGCCGTTGCATAAGAGTGTTTGTTGCACAAAACTTTTCTAATGGTAGGAGAGACTCAAAGTTGCTACCCGTCCCTATTTCGAACAATCAGGGCCCTACTTACTGTACCATCCTGTTATTCTAATAGTGAAACTAAGGGAAATCCTCTAAAATTTCACTCAGGGTGCTCGGCCGTGGGGGTTCAAACGCGCGTACCTACCCATTTCTGATCCGAAAGGACTGAAGTTATCGCCTTGACCACGAGTTACTCATGACAACTGGACTGGTGATCCGACCACGTTCCTGAAAGTTGATAACAATCGTTCAAACTCATATTCCTACTCAAATATAATATTTATAATTATTAAATAAACTTCCTTTGTCTGCTAGTTCTCATATTCAGATTGCAAACACGCTTAACGCGGAACTCTCTCATCAGGTTTCTAGGAAGCAAATAAAGGTGTACGTTCTAAATTCTAACAATAAACTGTTGCCAAAGGTCTCTTGTCGAGAAGAGAAAAGGTGGCAAATAAATTACTCGTAGTGATACAATCTAAACAACTCAACTGTAAGAAAACAGCGGATACGTGACGCATTGCCATTATCTCGATATCGCTCTTTCTATTGTTTAGACCCTCTTTCTTTTCAGTATGTGGAATGTTGAGTTTTGCCCACTGGAAGACAGGAACATAGAGTATTGCAACGAATTAATCTATAACTTTGAAAACAAATATTTCTATAATATTTTTTTCTTAATCAAAATAATTTGATTGACGGTTGTGTGATTGACCGGATCAACAACTTCGACCTAAGCACACCTAAAGTACCTCTCAGGGATGGGTTCTTCAACGAGCTCAAATTTACAAACTTCCTCGAGAAATGAGATTGGTTACGCTGTATTCTATGTAAGATACGGACATTGACATTTGTTTGGAGAAAATAAGGTAGACAGGAATATATTCATGCACTCGGACCCAGGAGGGAAGCAGTTTGTTCTCCTTTGATATAAGCCCTGCTTTATATTTTATAAAGATATTCTGTGTTTCTATGATCTATACCTACCTTATCCTATGGAGAAAGAAAATGAGGAGAATTTGAAAATATAGAGAGACAATTTCCTTGGGTCATTACTGGTGAGTGGTGACTTTCGGCAATAGACCATCTCAAGAAGAAGAGAATTAATAGTTACTACAGTACCTCATTCCCGTCTAACACCTATGAATACTAAAGATGTTCTTTACTCTACAGTACAATCAATCCCTGTGGGGATATTTGAGTATGAGTTTCCCTAGAATATCCTGAGTATTCTTCGTATGGGATGAGATGTTCTCATATCTAAATGTCCGGGATGAGATGTTCTCGACACATTCCGAAGATTCGTTAATTTCTGCCCTACGTAGAATTACCGACCCTTCCCGTTGACTCTAGAATTCCCTCGTGACGGGCATAAGCCATAATGCTGTTACCGCCCATAAAATTCATTTTATCTGATCTTTAGCTAGAATTCCCGGCCACTCAGTAATACCCGGTCATTCGGGAATTCATTTCTAATCAGAATTCCCGGAAAATTAGGAACTCTTTATTCATGAGTTTACGTAAATCGGTACCGACTTTCCGGAAGTCGAGACCGGACGGGAATTTTTTCGGTTCTCTTCCAGAAATTTCGGCTACTCGCACACCCCTTCCGAATCAGCTCGATCAATTTTAAGTTAGATATACTTGGTGAAAATAGGAAAAGAAGGCTATTTATGTCATTTAATTAATATTCTTCTCTATTGTAAAGAGCATACATGCTGTTACATCGAGGAATTCGAGTCACGTGGTAAATCGCGTTATTTTAAGCTTTATTATTTTACCATAACAAGAGTGATGCAACGCTTTAGACAGCACTGTGCTGCCACTTTGTTGACCAGTGAAGACTGTTCTTGGTCTTTCATGACGGCGACATTTGAGCTAAGAAACCTTATTGTATGAGGAGTGTCATACTTGGGAGCGCTATTAACGGCAATATCGACGGCGTGAAGAGCTCATGAATAGAAGTACAAAAATTGACGTTTTTCTTATTTACTTCCCTCTTTATTCGGAAGTTAAAAAAAACAATAACTTAAATATATGTTGCACATCAATAATTCATAACGCTTATACTGACAATGGAAATGTCTATCTAGATGAACCGTTCACCTGGGGCAAATTATTTTGCATGAACAAGTAGCCAATCTATCGGATTTGATCCTTCTATATTGACTATCTAAACAGTAATCAAATTGTCGGACAGAGGCAACCGTGTCAAATAATGTAGCTACGATATGTGTCCTAGACACAGTAACATAGAATTAGATATCGTATATTTTCAACTCAAAGATGTTTTCTTTTTAAACTTGATCTGAAAGACCGGGTAAAAGGAAGTACAATGCTTTTATTTCATTGTGTACTAGATCTCTTCTTGTGTAACAGAGAAGAATTCGGAATATTCCTTGAACTCTTGTATTTCTAATACTTGAACTCTGGTATTCTTAATGTATAATCAAGCTGAAATTGAGAATTATTTTCCGCATGTTTTTATCAACAATATATTAAATATATTCTTTTGTTTTAGCTTCTGTAGTAATGTGATTCGAAACTGCTCTCTTAATGGAAAGCCTTTTGACTGTTGTACGTATTTCGTTAGCATTCCGGGAGATGTGCAAAATTGTTTTGCATTTAATTCCATGCAAACGAGGTGAGTACGCGTGTATATTATCAGTTAAATTTTTACTTTGTTTGAGACTATAACCATTTAAATATATAACTTTCTCCAAGAATGAGTGTGTTTTAAAATATGAAAAATTACTGTTCTAAATACACACACCAAACCAACTTTTGAAATTACAGTTTTAAAGGAAGAAATTACATTATTTGTGAACAAGTTCCAAAGATCTACAAGTATAATCTTTCATATAGAGCTAATGTAGTTTCCGCGCTATCACTTCTTAAAATACTACCTTGTTTTCTCGACAGCATTTCTTTTAATTTACACTTGCAGTCAAGTTAGATGAAAACCGAAAATTTGATTTTTCAAAATAAACAATATGAATCACGTAACAATCAATAAACTGTATGATCCACTCTTTCTCCACCATATTCACTGAAGAAATATAGCCCAGTCTCGCACAGAAATGTCAATAGAGGTGACATATAATAACACAACAAATGAAAAGACATATAGTCATTAACGAGAAACACCTATATATCATTCACATCAAGAGCTATCGCCAAAGGGCTACCCAAGGAAGAACACTCGATTGTTACAGGAATGTGAATACTCTCCACAGTACTTCTAGGTGTTAACGATGTGTTTTAAACTTTTCTCAATAAAAATATCCAAACATTTATAAAGAAAACGAAGCATGTGAATTGTTCATTCTTCTCATTTTATTGAACTCTGTTCTTGAAGAAAATACAATGAAATAAACAACTTCCTGTATTTCAAAATACGGCACATAAAATACTTAAATCATAACATTATCTAAGTGCTAAAATTTTACTATAGTCAACCCACTGTGGTTATTCCGCGAAAATTCACCAGGCGATGGTTGCCGCAAATTGTTGAAAGCTTGGAATTTTTTTTGTTTTGTTTTGTTTTTTTAAAAATGCCCCCACTGTTCTTATATTATTTGATTTGTAATTAAGTGTTGTCCTTTTTTGTTAATTAAGTCTAAACACAGCCAGGTGTGTAAAATTTATAAATTTCAAGGTCTTTATCTCAAAAGGAAATTAATTTAAAAATCTACGTTTGGTACCAGAAAAGTCCAAAACTTATTTGAGTTTTGTAACAAAAATTTATCAGAGAACATTGCCCCATTTTTGAGAAATGAATTTTCAACAATTGGATTATGCGCCATTTTCAGGAGCACTCATTCTTATAAAATGTTCTTCTCTATATAGCCGTTAAAACTTGTCTTGCACAGTCGACATAGTCATCGGGCATCGTTGGGTGCTAAGTTCCATTTAGTGCCATCTTTGAAGTGACAAAAAGCATAATGTTAAGCTGCGTTAGAAACCCTTTCTGCTCTGCAATTAAAAAGACATCTCTACACAGAATTTGTAAAGCGTAACTCAGGCATGAGAATAGGAATCCCTGTATCTGTTTCTCTTTGTTAAAAATGATTATCTTAATAAAAGATGCAGACAGATGTATAGGCACTTCAAATTCCTTTAGAGAGATGACAACGTCTCGCAAAAGATTTGATTACAAAATGGAATGAGAAAAGACAGAGGAATGGTAATGCTCTCATTCATATTCCCAACTAAAAACTAGACAAAATTAACTTTCTTACAAGGAAAATTCAAAATCATAATATACTTGAAGTATTTGCATCATTCTTTGACACTGTGGTTGTAATATAATATTTACTAAAACGTCTGCGAGTATTATTCATTCCTAATTCGCAAACACATCCCTCTAGATTGAATTCTATACTTAACTTTTTTCTAGCTATTGTACGATAGAATACCAGCCACTCCTAACTCGTGTAAATATGATTTTTTAAATATTCTAAATCTCCACCCAACGGAAATCCGTAAAAAATAAGTGATCTCAAATTTTAGAAGTTAGCCCATGGAAAATTAAGATCTGAATCCCTCTTACCTGACTTCATTTTTGTATTCCTATTCTCCTAGACCCACTCGAAGCAATCACCTATATTATATCGTTCAGCTCAGGCTCTATATTATCCAGTGCTCGCTCTTACATAGATTGCTCAATCTCTACAATGGTTTTCCAATGAAATTCTATCTCTTTAGCATGAAAATATCATTTAATTCAGCCGTGAGACTCCTTCTTTGTTCCCGCAAACTTAAATTTATTTGAAACACGCTTGAAACAAATAGAAAAGTTGAAATTTCTAACCTAGTTTCTTGACATAAATGAATAGCGCGTTAAAAATAAAAAATATATATATTTCTCCCATTTGAGATATTGGCCCTCCAGTATGCAAGAAGATATGGACTTTGGGTGGTTCAAAAATTCATAGGCACCAAGCCAGGCGACGTCGGCATTTGGTCGGTGAAGGCGGAGCAGACTTGCAGGATGGGTTTTTGGGCGGAGTTACACTTCTATGCCGACCCAACGGGGATCCGGAAAATGACCTGACGACCAAACGCGACTTATGTGTCGCGTCGACCTTCCCTCAACTACTAGTTGGTCTTGCTGTCGTCGGGGTCGCTATTTGGCTTGCTGAGATAAAAAAATAAGGAAGCATATATAAGCGTTCATATTCTGTATATCTTCAACATACCTTGATATGTAATATTGTATAAAAAGCAACTTTAATATTCAATCACTTTCGTGTGAAAATCACAGTGAAAATCGGAATTGTTTCTAATTCGACATTCGAATTGGTTCTATTTCCAGTTCGATTACGTTTTAGTCTTTTCATGCAGAGGACTAAAATTATCAAGCAACCTTTGAAGAAAGAAATAGTTTTTGTTTGAATGTCCTATAGTAAACCAGCTCGTAGATATTACGTTTTCCGTAAACGTTTGATAACGCAAACGTTTGCATGTGTCGCAATAAAAAAATACTCCTATTAATTAATCGGCTAGGACGGAAAAAAATGAATGCCCGCTTTGAGCTATAAATGTTAAAAAATATTTATTCTTGAAAGGGGTGAAACAACCAAGCTGGACAATTTCTAATGGATTGACCAAGTAATGTGTGTTCCTGAAAATGTGGCTTAATCCAAATTTTGAAAATTCTTTTCTCAAAAATGGAGCAACGTATTCTGGTAAAATTTTGGGACTAAATTCAAATAGGATTTTTAAACAAATCTTCTTTTGAGATAAATGACCGCGAACTTTATAGCAACATTTAGACATAATTTACCGAAAGGAGGACACTTAATTTCAAATCTAATAATATGGGTATACTGACTTCTTAGTGATTGCTTTTTGTAAAAACAATGAAATGAAAGTGGTATTCCAAAATTTAGGTTCACTTTTTGGTGATCAAAAAATTGCACAAAGTACAAAAATATATGCATTTTCGTATATACGCATCTACATACGTAACTATTTTATCAGTATTAAATAGAATCATACTGAAAATAAAGATTATAGTTTAAAAATAGGAACTGTTTTCGTTTCAGTCCAATATCTCTTACGGAACACGAATTATTCAAAAAGTCGGGTAGACGTCTCATGTGAAAAAATTCCTAACTGCCTTCTCCCTGTAGAAGTAAAGAAAGAAAGTCGAAACTTTTTTGTTACTTTGAAGTTCATATGAATAACATAATATTTCCAGATTTTTAAAACTGTGTGGCAACCTATTACTTATGAATCTGATGAAAATTTATTAAATAACTCACTGCTCAACAAAATTAAAGATCGCAAAAGGAAGAAAATTTAAAACTAGTACAAAATATATTGTTTTTGTGTCGAGAGTTAAAAAATGATCACCGTTATCGCCATCAGCCATCATTATTTTCTTCCAAAGGGTCTCTTCAGAATGCTATGAAAGTCCCACCTAGAACTTGAAGCATCAAAAACCAGAATACTTTTCCTTCAGACTGCCTGTAAGATTTTATGTAATCAGAATTTAAGAGTTGAAACATTTTTCGACTACGCGGCAAAATCTTCATTATGGGAAATATAGAATTATTTTTACGTCTCTTGATAGAAAAGCTATAGCAAAAGGAATGGACCTTCTCTTCCTGTTTAGGGTGTCGGTCCGTCCGTGTCCAGAAAAGTAATCTCAGGAAATAGAAAGGTGCGTGATGTATCGTTCGAAGTTATCAAGTGCATACATATAATACAAGACAGATGAATCAAATAAGCATTGATACTAATAATACAACAACTTATGGTATAAATGGAGTTAAGTATAATCTAATTCAAACTTATAACAATTTACCGAACCACATAAAGAATATAAGAACAGAAAATAAATTTAAGAAAATGGTAAAGAAATTTTTCTGTAACATGTATAGAAATTAGTTTAACTAACTTCCTTGTCATTTTGGTGAAGAATTTAATATACAAAATTTATGTAAATATTAGGTCTTTTCATTATCAATATGTATATTGCCTCTTAGTGTGACACAGTATTATTTACTTCCAAAGGGTGTCTTCAGAATACTATGAAAATCCCACCTAGAACTTGAAGCATCAAAAGCCAGAATACTTTTCCTTCAGACCGCCTGTAAAATTTTATGTAATCAGAATTTAAGAATTGATAAATTTTTCGACCACGCGGCAAAATCTTCATTATGGGAAATACGGAATTCTTTTTACGTCTCTTGATAAAAAAGCTGTAGCAAAAGGAAGGGATCTTTTCTTCCTGCTTAGGGTGTCGGTTCGTCCGTGTCCAGAAAAGTAATCTCAGGAAATAGAAAGGTGCGTGAGGTATCGTTGGAAAGCTCTTCACTAAACTAGCTCAGAGCCCCTGGAACGGGAGGCGGTAGCTGCAGTATTAATTCTGCGTGTGCCCCTCTCTCACACAGGCGAAGTACTGCTCGAACCATAAAACATACTGATCAGACAATTCCTAGAAAGTTTAGCCTAGTGGAACCAGTTACTGACGCTCGAGCTGCCCGGGTGGTCTAATGAGCGACTGTGACCAAAGCGTTTTTTTATTAGAAGAAACTTTGGTGTTGATGTTTGATCGTATAAATTGAAAAACTTTTATATTGATTTTGATTTTGAACACCTCGAATCTGTTTCTTTCAACCATTTAAAATTGCCCTTGGTAGAGTGTTTCGCCAAAATAAAGTTAAAGTAGATTGTCTTACCATTGATCATCACCCTAACTCTTTAAATGTGCATATTTGTCTTCAACAAACATTTAACTGCAGACTCTGTTGTATGATGGAAATGTATAATCATACAATGGGTATATACAGGGTGAACCCGAAGGATGTGGAAAAACTTCGGGAGGTGATTTCTGAGATCAAAACAAGAAAAACATTCCTCTGGCAAATTCTCCAATTCCGCTTCATGTAAGAGATACAGGGCTGCAAACTTGGAATCCAAAATCGACTTTTGACAATTGTAACTGAACAGAAAGATGT